>JANHGL010016659.1:4287-33970 GCA_024611195.1 Ceyx melanurus
TGCCTTCCCAGACCATCCCAGTTAGATACTGGTCAAACGATGCCTGTGTCTGCACTCTGCCTTCCCAGACCATCCCAGTTAGATACTGGTCAAACGATGCCTGTGTCTGCACTCTGCCTTCCCAGACCATCCCACTTAGATGCTGGTCTGCACTTGTAGGCACAACCCTGACCAACGGATGGTTCATAAACAGGTGTAAAAACTGTAGCCTTACAAGGGGCTTCCTTCCCAGGGTGTTTTCCTTGCTTGGTTTCTTCTTTCAGTGTTGGTAGCTGGGGTTATTAATCTGCTCCACGATGCAGGAGCCTGGTCCTTGCCTGTCTGTGAGCCCAGCAGCATGGCCTGCTGCTCTAGGTGCCCAGGGCAGGTGTCTGCTGTGCAAGTGGCCTCCAGCAGGAAAAGAGCTGGGGAAAGGTGGTTGGATGTCTTGAACAGCCTGTTTTCTGGGGAGAATGACACACCTGCCTAAAATTTAGGATGCTACCAGTGTGTCATCGAGGCTGTTTATATCAGGGATCCATAAAATACAAATGGAAATCAACTGAAAAGTCTGAGCTAACAAATGACCTAGAGTTGGAATGGTGGCTGCAGTTATTCACAACACTGCCACGTACAAAGCTGTGCATCTAGCCCCAGAGTGAGCCCAGACTGGCTTAAGGCATGAAACACGAAAATATTACCTTTGGGTTATTTATATTCTGCACTGGAATACTGAGGGTTCACACTTTGAGATCTTATCTGTACATGCACCATCTAGGAACATTTAAAATGTCATATTCTGGTAGGAAGCTGGATGTAAAAACTCCTTTTATAGATCGCAGCAGTCACCATAAAATTATTAGCAATGCTAATGCTGGATACAAACTGGGAGACACTGATGCACCAGTGATAATGCACTGAACTTTAATTCCATCAGAACTAGTGGAAAAGCTGCTCCTGACTGAAGTGAGACCCAGCTCTGACCTACATCTTTCTTCAAATGTTATGCCCAAGTGCTAAAAACGGAAAATAAGAGTAAAAATAGATGGTCTCATTGCTGCCATCCAGACAAAGCCCCAGAGCCTTGGTGTGAACCTTTTAGTGCCCACAGTGGTGTTCTGCTCCCACACCAAGCTGTCAAGTGAGGTGTGTGCTGAGCCCAGCCCAGGTGAGCCGTTGGGTGCTGACCTCGGTGGGCAGCAGTGGAGCAGAAGGCAGGGGTGAGGAGAGCTGCCCAAAGCTGTGCCCTGTGCAGGGCAGCCAGCCTTGGGAATCCAGCCCTGGGGTCTCTGCTGGGACATCTGAACAACACCAAAGCTGTGCCCTGTGCAGGGCAGCCAGCCTTGGGAGTCCAGCCCTGGGGTCTGCTGGGACATCTGACCGTCGGCAGAGCTGGAGCTGTGCTGGGGACCCTGCCATCCTGCTGCTGAGGCCTCCTCTCACACGGCCCGGGCTCCTGGCTGCCAGGGCAGACGCCCTGCTGGGCCAGTGGGTCGGGGACGGGCTGGCCCTGTGCACAGCAAGCATGGGAACGGGGGACTCAGCAGGAGTGGGAGCTGCTGTCTGAGGTCCGCGGGTGAGATGCAGGAGAACAGACCAGGTGGAGGCCAGTGCTGGTGCCATCCTGGGGCAGGGTGTGTGCTGGTGTGAGCAGAGTGCCCGCTGGGGTGGCACTGGGGAGGCACAGCCAAGGGCCCACCCGCCTGGTCACGATCTGTGCTGGGGAAGCAGATGCCTGTCAAGTCAGAAGCACAATGCTGATTTCCCAGTGCTCATGGTGAGCATTCTAGCCAGGTCTGACTGTCCTGGGCACCATTTCTGGGCTGCAGTTGGAAACTCCTCAGGGCTCTTTAAAGAGTGGCATGGATATGCCTGCTTAAGGAATGGCATCCCGGGGTTTCCTGCTCCCTTCTGCTGTCTCCATCTGTGTTTTATACCACGCTCAGGACTCTGGAATGTGTGCCCAGTGCTGGTGCCCCAGGCTGGGCTGCAGTGGGCAGGCTCACGTGGCCCAAGCTGTTGGACAGGGGAAGTGTGGGTCTGGCCCCGCGCCAGTGCAGTTACTCTGCTGTTCAGGTAAAGGTGTGTGAGAGCAGACATACCTGCACTGCTTGAGTGCCTTCCAGAAGCCAAGTCATCCGTGACACTTTTGCTGGGAACCCAGCATGCTCAAGAAGTAGGGCACAGCTGATTTGCCATCACCCTCCACCCCTAGGAGCAGAATAGAGGTTTCAGAGCAGCCCTGGCCGGGAAGATCTCCCAACCAAGGGTCACCATCAAACACACCCACCTTCTCAGAGTGGCTGAGAGAAGGCACACCAGTTTTATATCACCTGACTGTTCCCTTAGAGAAGCCAAAATAAGTGCTCTTTACCCTCCGCAGTTCGAGAGGACCTGTACAAAGGAGGTGGAGCTGGGCTCAGGCTTTAATCTTATGCACACATTTTACACAGCAACCTACAGGCTTTTAAAGGATTTCCAGACTGCTCATTAGCTTGTAGCAAACCTCAGCGTGCAACAAGGCAGCTGTCCTTACACACGTGTTGTGGCCCCAAAACAAGCTTCTTAGGTCCTCCAGCTATTGCTAGAGAATCCATGAGTGACTTAGCACTTGTGTCTTTCACTGTCTGAGACGCGAAGCCAAGTGAAGCAGAAATGGCCCTCACACCAGTCGTGCGGTAAGCAAGCTGTGCACTTGGCTTTTGTACAGGTGTTCATCATGGACACAGAAGGGAAAAAGCAAGAAGAGCCCTTCAGAAGTATCAAGGGAGGAGCTGGAACCACTCTTGGTCAATGCCCATCTTCACCCAGGTCTGTAGAGCTGGTGAGGGAGGGCGTGGGGCACTGTGAGGCCTGCACACACTAGTCTTTGGCAGTTTCCAGGTGTTCCCTGCTGAAATGGTTCTGGAGGAAGGAGAAGGCTGTCATCGGTGCTAGACAAGGCACAGCAAATGCAGTAATGGGAGAAAAATGGGAAAAACAAACAAACAAAGCGGTGGAAAAGACCTATTGAAAGCTGACAAGGAGAAAATGAATTTCAGCCTCAAACTACCACTTTGCCAGGATGAAGTCAGAGAAGTTTGCTCAGAAAATAAGCAAAACGCTTCTTCCAGGTTCCAACAATGAAGTTCAACACGAGCTGCAAGCGCCTTAGGGAAATGGCAGGCAGATCAGCAAATAATGAATTACAGAAGTGAAGTCAGGATGTAATAAAAGCCTCAGTACCCCTTTGAGATAACATTTGCTTTTACCTGGAGAGGTTCCTGGGAGGGTTGAGGGAGCTTGAAAGAAAGCAATAGCTCCAAAATTGCCAACCTCAGAAGCAGGAAGAAAATAATTGCCTCCCAAGGAAACACGTAGGTAAGAAGATGCCTCCGCTGGGAGAGGTCAAGTCAGTAACAATGATGTCTTTAGTCATCATCAAAGTCCTGAAATCAGAAAATCAGTCATGCAAGACAAAAAAATAATTGCTTTAAGGGCTGATGGGGTTTTTTTCCTGTTTCTTAAAGATGATACCAGATCATGAAGCACAGCTCTATCCCCACAGCCAAAATGCACAAAAGCTTGGGTCTGGGATTGCTGGGCTGGGCACATTTATCTGGACCTCTCCGTTTGGCAGTGTGCAGTTCTGTGCTTTTTTTTGGCTCAGGTTTCGCTCCAGTTCACCTAGGATTAGTAGTAACTAGTAACTCTTTGGGGCTGTGGATGGAAAGCTCTCTTTCATCAGCTACTCTCATCTTGCTGGGACACCCAGTATTTTCCTTGGAGACAAGGGGCTGTTCACACGATGGGATGGGGGACAGGAGGAACCACTCACCTTATGGCCCTTTTCACTTTGCTGAGGACACAAGTCCCTCAGCCTTCCTGCTCCAGGACCCTTCTGGGCTCCTCAGATTCCTGCTGTTTATTACAGACAGAGAGGAATGCTGCTGGTGAGGAAGCAGGAAGGCTCAGAGGGAGAGGCTGTTTGTGTGTTGCCACAGAAGAGGGCAAGAGGGAGGAACCACGCCGTGGAGGTGGCTCAGAGCACTGCTGAGTAGGACACTGACTGGTATTACAGGCAGCACCACTGGCACTACAGGTAGGATTAGTGCCCACGACAGGCAGGTTGGCACCGTGTCCTCCCAGAGCCAGGGTCCACGGGGTGTCACCTGTCCCTTCTGCAGGGCACCTGAGGCATGGGCTGGTGGCACTGCCAGCAGGGCACCGGGACCAGCCCGCCCGTGCCCCCTGCTCCTGGCACAGACAGCACGGGGCTTGGGGCTGGCTGCCAGCAGGGCAGCACCTCCTGGGAACCATACTGGGAAACGGCCTGCCAGGGCACGTGGAATGCTGGCAGCCCCTGTGTGGGGCTGGCTATGGGAGCATCCCGAGGAGTCCTCACAGGGCATTCAGCAAGGGATGGGCAAGAGCCAGTGTACAGCTGGAAGGATGGAAGTGCTGCTGCAGAGACTGGCAGGGGGGAAGTATGAGGTCAAGGTATGTGGGTAGAAATCACTGCAATTGAAGAGGATTTTTCTGGAATACCTTCCTCGTCAATTTGTTCACTTTGGAGAAGGACAATAGGACTCTTTTCCAGGTGAATTTTAACTTTATTGGGTAAAGATTTCCTGTCATTTTGATAAATTCAGCCCAAAATGTCAGTGAACATCAGCAGCACAAGTCTTGCATGTTCAGAGATCTTTCAGATATTGTTCTTAGCCATGAGTGGTTTCAGACACAGAGGAAGGAGCTTTTTCATATGTTCTTCTCTTACCAGAAGGCCTCCTCCAGGCCTCTGCAGCCTGTTTGTGTTCTTGGACAGTAAGCTGCAGTGTCCAGGGCTTTCAGTCAAAGGTCAGGGTCCTGTTGTGCAAGACAGAATGTTTTTCCCAGCAGTTAGTTCCTGCCCCAAAGAAATTCCAGAGACAAAAGAAGACCATGGCCCAGCTGATGGCAGGAGAAGACACTGGTGAGACACTCCCAATTAGTGTAATGAAGAGCAGGTGACAGCAGCTAACCACTGACACTGCCTAACCATCCTCAGGTAGTTTTATGGGCATGATTGCAGAGAGAAATGCTGGCACCACTAAGCAGTGAGTGCTTCCAGGACAAGCTTTTTCCATTCACAAATGCAGGTTTATAGGAGGTGGCATGAAATGAACTGTAGAGTAACAGCCATTAACTGGGATCTACCCAAACTGTGTGCTGCCTGTTTACTGGGTGCTGGGCTCTGTCTAATGCCCACCTAATGCCATAATAAGGGCCTGACTCCTGTGCACAGTCAGGACATCCATCCCCACTTAGCCTCTTTATGTGCAGGACAAGGCTGAACCAATTCTACCTGGTCTTTGTATAGCAAATACAGGTGCTGGGCTGAGGGGAGAGCTGTGTCCATGGCATTGCCTGCCATTCACAAGCACACCTGCTGGGTTTTGCAATCCAGATCCTCACTGGGATGTTCTGGGAAGGCCCATCTGACAGTGGTTTCTAGGAGATGCCAGCTACCCACCCCTGCTTTACATTCACTGCTGCTCAGTAGGAGCTGGATTTTGGGGCCAGTTGTTCACCTTGCAATCTCTGGGTGTTCACTCATCACTTCTCTGGGTGAATTCCTTCTCCACACAGTCATGCACAGATTGCAGTGGGATGAAACGTGCACTGAGCCAGCACGGAGCTTGCTTTTTAACAGTCCCCTGAGAGAGACATTGGTCTGGAAGGGACTGGCCTTTGGCATGTGGTATAAAATCTGACAGAGCCAGGGGCAGGACAGGAATTGATCATTCGTGCCTGATCCAGCATTCAGTGTCCTTCCCTTCACCAGAGACCCCTGGGGTGTCCGAGCTCCCTCTAGTCACTGGGAGCCTGATGTAGCAGGAGAGCACAGGGATGAGCTGGCTGAGCAGCCCTGGGGTCTGGGACAGGAGCATCCCACCCTGGCTAGCTGGGGCACAGCTGCTGTCTAGGAGTGGAACTGAAGCTGTGTTAGACACTGTGTGTGTCAGCAGGCCAGGAACAATGTGCTTAGGGAAGTTTTATCTCTGCTGCTGCTGAGCTCACTGGAGCAAGGCAATGAAGAGGGAAACTCACGGGCCATAAAAAGCTGGAAACCTTGAGTATGTAACTGAAGGTCATTTCCCTGTGTTTGGGATGAAAGGCAGACCTGCTACAGCTAAGTACAATAACTTGTGAATTTTTCATACGCCTGTTTCCAGGATCAGTGCATAATGTAATTTACTTTGTAGGAAAATGCTGAAGTGATGCAGCATAAAGGCAAACAAAGAGCCACACGCTGTATCCATATATATTAACAGCTCTCTAGCAATAGATCACACTGCATGCAAATGTGCTTCATGCTAATATTATTCGGACAACACACAAGCAATAAATACTGTTCCCTAAGGCACAGAAAATGCATGCTAAACTGAAGTCTATGTTCTAATAGATTTGTTGTGTCCTTGAAGTTAGATAATCCATTTACCTGATGTAGTTTCAGGTACTGAGGCAAAGGATAGCTGTTCTGTGGTGAGGTGATTGCAGACCCATGGCTGTAATCATTTTTGTTTGTGAATGAGAAAAAGGGAAGGTGGAAAAAACTCAGCATTACTTGCTTGGAATAACAGGGACACTTTTCCAAAGTCAGAATGCCTGTTCCAATATCTCTGTATTCATTCTCAGTGCATTTATATGTGTATATATATATATATATGTCTACAGCATGCACGCTCAGTGCCTATTTCCTTTTTCCCCCATATGTTCACTCTAATGCCACGTCTGACTGAAAAGGGAAAAAAACTATTCAGCCCAGTGGCTAAAGAGTTAAAAATGCCATTCAACAATTTGCCAGGTCACTGTCACAAATAGGTTGCTAGGTGACTGCAGATGTTATCAGCCACTAAAATGCATGCATTTTTCCAGATGTAGTCATCAAATCATTTTCAACTGAGTTATTCTGTATTACAATAAAGTTGAATGCCTATTTAAGGGTCTGGTTACTTTAAAATACATAGGCTAATTTGAATTACATTGAAAACTGTTATCTGTTGTGAAAAGAAAGGAAAGGGATCCAAATTTGGGCTAAAAAAATAAATTCTGAGAGATTCAGCTCCCTGGGAACTGCAATTTTACACTCTCCTGGGTTTTGTAACTTCTGTGCATACCTAATGCTCACATTCTGCATCTAATTATTCTACAGCTGATCCCCGTTGATTGGCACTTCTATCAGTGATATGACTCATTAACCCTGCTGGATGCAGAGTTTGAAACCCCGTGCTGATGTGATACCCAGCCATAAAAACACACGAACTTCCAGGGAGTCTCAGATGTCATTTCAGGAGCTGATTTTATCGTTCCCTTGCATGTCCAGGCTCCCAGGGTGGGCAGCTCTTCAGGCTCCCATTCCTGGCAGCAGCAATGCCACCCATGCCCCTGGTGCTCAGCAGCTGCAGGTCTCTGCACCAGGGTGGGCTGAGGAGCTCCCAGCTCCTGCAGTGTGTTGGCTGCATTGGCAGTGGCTGTAGCATCAATTTGGATCCTCAGCTCAGCTGTGAACACCTGCTTGAAAGGGTTTTATTCTGCAGGCTGGTTCCATGCTCCAAATAACGGCCGTGGTCATTGGATACAGTTATTTTTTAGAGTGGAAATCAGATTAGATGATCTACAATTTTATCCTGGCCTCAGTAGCTGTGAATGTGCACTGAGATGTGAGGTGAAGTTCAAAGAACCTGACACTGCTCATGCTTTAACTCGAGCTCTGAACTGTAGCCCCTATGGGTGCTCCCTGGTTCAGTCTTGGTCTAGAGAGATGAGATTACTCGGAGCAGTCTGGCAGGTACTTGTGAGATCACACTCACTCAGCCCTGGCCAGGCTGGAGCACAGCTATCTAGACGTGCATGGATTAAAGTGTAAACTTTCCATAAAGAGCAATGTGCTAGTATCAAATTAAAAAATACCTCCTCTGGCTTAGGAAGTTCCTGGGCCACCAGTGATGGCAGCCTGTTTATTCTGAGAAAATACCACTTTTTTTTCTGCATTCTGCAATTTTTCCCCAAGGCATCCACTTTTGTCCCCATACCAGTGATGCAATACTGCACCAGATGGCTCTTGGTCTGACCTGTGTGGCCATTTTCATGTTCTTGGGCCTCTGCAAGAGTGCATGTGGTCCATGACAATAGTGCAGGAATTTCCAGCAGTGCATGGGGCTCATGTCGTTGCCCTCCAGGGAGTAGTAACAGGTATGGGAAGAAAATATCACAGAATAAATCCTTCACCTTTCTGGTGAGTCTGAAGGGAGGACAGAAGCCTGTGAGGGCCCTGGTTGCTGTAGGTGCAGTGCTTGAACACAATGGAGGTGTGCAGGCATTTGCTGGGCCTAAGCTAAATCTGGTGTTACCACCTCAGAAATGGTTTATACAACATACAGCATCCACCTCCTCTGTTCCAGCAGAGTCACAGAGCAGTTCACTGTCTGTAGAGGCTCTGCTGCTGTGCTGGTGCTCCAGGGAAGTGGTGCTCTGGAGAAGGGCTGCTCCTCCCCTCTTGGCTTCACCAGCATCACTGAGACAAGAGACTGGCTGTGAACTGTGTCTTGGAACGTTCTGGCTGCACCAGTGGGGTCCCTTCTGGTAGGAGCAGCAGTGTCCCTGGTGTGATCTCCTCCTCTCCTCTGGCTCTGATCTCTGTGCTGTGGCAGTGCCAAGCTGGGGGACTCTGCCATCTCTGGAGCCTGGGAGGCACAGTGACAGGAAAGCAGAAGCTGAATGAGGCTGTTCAGGGAAAGCCAGTCCTACTGCTTTAAAGTTCAGCTCCGTTACACGGAGACATCCAGAGCTAACATTTCTTTGCAAAATGCACATTTTAGAAACACTACTGGTTAGCACTGCCAGACTGAATGATATTTTCTAGATCGTTTGTTTTGTAATGAACTATTGCAGTTTGGCTGGCAGGACGTCCTGCTTTCAGCCAGGACAGAGTTAATTTTCTCCTAGTAGCTGGTACAGAGCTTTTGTTTTGGATTTAGTGTGAGAATACTGTTGATAACATGCTGATGTTTTCAGTTGTTGCTAAGCAGTGTTTACACTAACTCAAGGATTTCTGGGCTTCTCCTGTGCCAGCAGGAAGGCTGGGGGGGCACAAGAAGGCAGGACTGGTGACCCAGACTGGCCGTGGTACATGGTGCCAAGGGCAGAGACTGGGGAGGGGAACTGCACAGTCAGCGGGCGAGGAGCAGCTGCTGTGTGCTTTGCTTCTCTTGGCCTTTATTTCACTCTCTTTTTGTTACCTTCCTTCTCATTACTATTATTACTGCTACTGCTATATTTTATTTTTATTTCCATTATTAAACTGTGCTTATCTCAAGCCACAAGTTTTACTCCTTTTTGATTCTCCTCCCCATCTCTACATGCTTAAAAACAACACAAACAGAAGTAGTAATACCAAAAAAACCCAGCACTTCTTAATTATGAATAAACCAGAAAATGTTGGGAAAGTTCAGTTTTATGTTTTTCTTTTTTTCTTGGCAAGGCAAGCACGAGTTTCTGGTGCGTTGTGTGTTCCTGCCTTACCAGCTATTTCCATATCCTGAGCTTTACAGGGATGAGTTTACCCCCACTTTGAGATATGGCTTGATTACAGTAGATGAGCATTATCAGAAGGACAAAACCCTGGAAACTAAGAGCTGCTCAATCTGGCAGAGACAAGAGTAACAGGGACCAAAAGCTAAGAGCTGAAGGGTTTTTTTATTTCATTTGACCTGTCTACACTTGCCTAAGCCTCAAATTCTAAACCAAGCTTTAATCCCTTCTCCTCCAGAGCCCTTAGAGGTGGAAAACAAAGTTGTGGTACATCATATTGTTAGCCTTTAATAGCCAATGAACAGTAAGTAACATTTTTCCTCCCGAGGGAGTTATTTAATGTTTAAAGAAAATACCAATTTGCATAATTCACTTGCAGTAGAAAGGTCACCATCAGTCTGTCACTAGGACTACAGGGTAATTACTTAAGATAACTATCTTCCGGCCATAAAAGAATGTTAATTTGTTGGGAAGGATGATTTAAAATTATTTTATTTTAATTATTGTATCAACTTTATTCTGTTCTGAAGAATGTCAGAACTTGTGCAGCACAGCTCTCAACGCTGTGTACCACTTTCTCCAGGGCAGTGGGTACACAAGCAGACCAGCTTCAGACCAGCTCCTGAGGAGCTTTAATTTGCTCTGCTCCTTTCCATCTGTCCTGCTCACCTCAGCATTTGACAATTAACATCTGCAGTCCTAGATAAATGGCAACAGCAAGCACGAGGAGGAGTCTGAGGGAGTGACTAGAAGGTACCTCGGGCCAAGCCGTGGTGTCCTGCTCTGTGTCCCTCCATCCCCAGGAAATGCTCACTCTGGCTGAGGTGAGGGAGTCCTCGCTCTGAGCAGACCACTGTGTTGCTCCATCCCCAGGCCCTGCTGGCTCAGGGCAAGCAGAGAGAGGCTCTTCAGCAAAGCAAAGCTAGGCCAGAGGCTGGGAACCTGCTGAGCCTTTGCACGGCCGAGCCCGGCCAAGGACACAACTGCTTATGGAAACATCTGCTGGAACAGCCCGTGAGCTCCAGCTCCTGCCTCCCGCACACGCCAGGCTGTGCAGGGCCACCCCACGCTGCCCTGCCTGCAGCTGGGGCACAGGAGGCTTTCCCCTTTGGCTGGCACTGGGCTGTGTTTGGAGCTGGTGTGGGAACACCATGATAACACACCGACACTTCAGCCCTTGCCAATTCTCTTATCCTCAGTTGAGGATTGCTGTTTCCCAGGCTCTGAGCAGGTGCACGTGAAGCTGGGGGGAGCTTGGCCAGGAGAGCTGACCCCAGAGTGCCAAAGGGCTGCTCCACACCATGCTGGGGACATAAAGTGGGGGCAGTGGGTAAAGGGCTGCTCCACACCATGCTGGGGACATAAAGTGGGGGCAGCGCGTCACTGCTCAGGCATCCACAGCATCTGCACTGTGCATCACATGTCTTTCCAGGTGCCTTAGTCTCCCTCTCCTTGTTATATCCCTCTTAATTACTGTTATTGTCGTATCTTATTATTTGTATGTTCTCTTTAGTTGTTAAACTGTTCTTAACTCGCAGATTTGACTTTCTGTCAACCCTCCCCACTGGGCAGGGTGAGTCAGAGGCTGTGTGGTGCTTGGTCACTGGCTGGGGTCAAGCCACACCACATGCCCAAATGTTTTGCAAGGAGGATCCAGAGCTGGCATGCAGCTACCAGCTGTGCTGGAGCACTCTGCATTCCCAGAGCAATGTGTCAGAACTGACTTGCAGCAGGACTGGCCAAACTGTGAGCACAGGCATTGCCGGAGCACTCGTGGTACCAGAACAAGCAGCATCACTCTGTACTTCAGAGAACATCCTCCTGCCCCTCTGGGGACACTGTGCAGTGCTTGGACAGATGACGAAGTGTAATAAACTACTTCCCCCCTTCACTGTGAGCAAATTATTACAGCAACATGATTAGGACAGGGCAAAAGGGGTTTCTCTCAGCTGATATTTGGGAAAATCCTCTTCTTTCCCTTGCCAGTGAGGCCAGGAGGAGATGAGCTGCAGGCACCTCCTCTCGGGTACTCTGCAAGGTGATGCTTCAGGGATAAGCCCAGCACTGCACAGAATGACCCAGCCCTTTACCTGCATATCCCCAGGGCAGGATTTCGTGGGGATACAACAGTGATCACTCCTCATCTCTCATCTGATTCACAGAGCATCCTACTGCATTTATGCAAACACTGATAGGTACACTGTGCCAGTTGCCACTGTGAAGTAGACACAGTGACTATGTGAACAAAGACCTGGCAGCTATGAAAAGACGTGGAATGCCAGCTGAGTTTGTTGTGGTGTCCCTGCCACAGCAACAGCCAGGTCCTGCAGGTATTGGGACTGATGGCCTGGCCTCAGCCTGGGACCATCCCCAGGGAGGGGCCCATTCCCAGGGCTGGTGCTGACCCTGCCTGCCCTGCTTCCTTGCAGGGAGTGTTGCACCACATGATCAAGGGTATAAATGCACCATTTCTGCAGAATCTGATTAAATTCTGATTTAATCACAAAACTATTTTTTTGGTGTCCTCCCAGATGGAGACCCAGGACAAACGGCCACAGTCAGTGCTGGGTTGAGGCATATCTGAGGGCAGAGACTCCTGTGCTCTGCAGCCCCTCCCCAGCCATGGTGAGCCAGGGTATATTGGGTATACAGGTGCAATTTCCACCTCCTTAGGAGCCAGCTGGGTTGGGATCTGTGACTGGTCACCTCAGCTTTGAACGGATGTCCTGTGTGATTTCCAAATGCAGACCTCCTATTAAAGAGAACTGGAGCACAATAAAAATGGGCTTTAGAGGACTGTCAGGTCTGGTCAGTCAAGAAGGCAATCCAACAGCACAGGAAAAGCAAGGTCCTTACAGGATGGTGTTCCTGACACACAAAGCTGTGTCAAATGCAGACCAGTGGCTTTCTGGTGCTCCTCCTGGCAATGTGTGGCAGAGCTTCCCAGCAGCAGCATTCCCCCCAGTACCTCAGCCTTGAGCCATCTGAACTTTACGTCTCCTTAAACCACAAGTGTCATCTTTGTCTTTAAAAGAATAATGTAACTCAGCATCTAAAAATAATCCCATGGAGTCATACGTTCTTTTGTTCTTCAGCATTTCAATCATTCCAGCTACTCCACAGGGCCATAAAACACAGGATGAGAAAGAAAAAGATCCGAAAAGTTCTCTAGAGTGAAATACTTAAAACTAAACGCAACCTCTCACTCCTTAAAGCACACTCCCAGTGTGGTTTGTGCAGGCTCTGGACGAGGCTGGGGAGGCTGTGGTGACCCCGTGGTGTCTGAGCTGTGTGCCCCCAGCCTGTGCCAAGCTCTCACATCACAACCCACACAAGCTCCAAACCTGAAAACAACTAAACTGTTAGAAACCTGCTCCTCTCCCAGGCTGAGGTGTTACCAGGGGCAGCACGGGGAGGCAGTGCTGGGGACTGGGGCTGCCAGGAGCACTTGCTTTCTAGCTGGCAGCGAGTGGGTGCCAGGGAACTCCTGGTTGTGGTTAAACATCCCCCTCCAACAGAGGCACAGGCACCTCAGGTGCTGGGTTAGCCTGCAGGTGTGTAAGAACTTGTTCATCTGCTGCTGCTCGGGTTTCTGGTAGCCACCAACATGACAAGAACCATCTCTAGAATGCTCCAGTTACTTAAAATAACAATATCCTGCTCTCGCACACTGCAATTTCATACTACTTTGTTTGGGAGTGTGTGGAGGAAAGGAGGTTGAGCCAGGACCTGACCTGAGGCACACATTTTTTTCTTTGAGTTCAAAAAGGAAAGGTTGAGACACCTTCATTTAGGTGGCCTTGATTCATCCCCCAGTGCCAGCTCCTGAACTGGCCACTCACGCTCATCACCCTGGTGACAAACACTCCCCAGCAGCCCCGGCCGGTACTGGGAGCTGCTAACCTCACTGGGAGGCTGGGAAGCGCTGCAGGTCTCCCTCCCCCTGCTCCCCTCCCTTCAATCTCTTGTGTGACCTGAAAGCTCACGCCTTAATTAGCCGGGAAATAAATTGCACCGGCTCCGCCTGGTGGCCGATCCCCCCGAGCTCAGCAGGCACTGCTGTGGCGATGCCACCAGCACTGGTGTCCAGCGGGACGAGTGGCTGCGTGTTTTCTGTTCACTGCAGGGGAGCCTGGAGCCTTCCCCAGAACCCCCCCAGCCTCCTGCAGCGTCTGTCACAGGCACTAACAGCTCCGAGCCTGTGCCACTGGCTCCTGATGCTCTCTGGCTGTGGCTAACAGGGCCTTGGGTGGCACAGGAGGCAACTTGGTGTACAGATTGGTGCACAGCTTGGTGTACAGCTTGCCATACAGCTTGGTGTACAGGATCTAGACCTGGTGTGTGCTGCTGGGATCCAGCTCTGCACCTTCATCTCCACCAGGAGAAAGGGAGTGATGCAGCTGAAAAGGCTCCTGCTGGAGGGGGTACCACACCAGCTGAGTCGTAAGGGGAAGAAGCTGGACTGTGGCTGGAGCCAGTTTGTCACCTCTGACAAAGACCATCTGGGTCACCCCTAAGTAGAGCATCTGGGATTCATCTTTTAACTGCACAACTCCCCTCAGCACTGTGGAGGAAGCAGTGTTTCTCCATGGGGGAGGCTCACCTCAGGAGAGGGAGTGTGGCCGTGTCAGAGGACACTGAATTTTTGGGGTAAAGTCTGGGTAAATGCCCCACACGAAAGCAGATGGGTGCCTGGGCACGCTGGCGGCCTGACCTGAGGGCTGGCTGCAGCTGAAGGACTGTGCTTGTGATGGCTGTCACCATTGCTTGTGATGACTGTCACCATTGCTTGTGATGGCTGTCACCATCAACAGTTACAACCACGTCGGTCTGGAGCCTCAGCAGTTCAGTCAGTGCTTGAAAGCTGTCTCTCTTATGCACGACCAGTGGTTTTCCTGACCTACTTTTGGACGGGGAAAAGTTATTTGTTTTTCTATTTAGACTTCCCCATTAACCAGAGGGGACTGGGAGAAATGGGAGAGACAACCTGGCTGTGCACTCTTGCGGAGATCGTACGTGTGCTTGTGTTGGGTAAATCCCAAGCACAGGTAGAGTGGCAGAGCATGGGCTGAGAGCAGCTCTGAGGAGAAAGACTCGTCCATTCTGATTGATGAAAAGCTCAATATGAGCTGAAAATGTCCAAGTGCAGCCCCAAAAGACATCCCACTACATCTGCATGTTCTGTTGTAGCTCCAGCAGAGGTGCTGTGGAAGCAGACCTGAGATACAGCCCGTGTAACAGTCGTGCCTCAGTCCCAGCCCTCTTCTGTCAACCCTCAGTGAGCACCCAGCCATAGGCACCCTTGTCCCCAGTGCTATTCATCTCCATGGGCAGAGGACAGTGTCACCAGAAGGGAGAGAAGTGGGAAGTCAGAGGGCACCAGAGCTTTCAACAAGCACAAAAAAACCCAGAACAAGATGTGTAGTTTTACTTCCTTGGACTGAGTACAGTGTGTCTCAGCCTCCAGCAACCTGCAGCTCAAGGATTTCTTGAGCCATGGGCAGTATCTTTATGTTGAGCAGCTGCTGAGCCTGTTCTCATGGAGCCCGAACCCACACAGTCCACTAGTGTGCAGCTAGGAGATGCCCACTGGTGTTGCTGTCCTGCTTACAGTGGCACGGGCTTTATCTTTGCTGTGTCTGGGCTCTGTAGTCAGTGTGAACCTTTTCTACTGCAGCACTGGAGAACGGAGAGGATTCTGTCTGTCAGTGTGAAGACTGTGAGGGTGGCAGTGCCGTGATCCTTGCACTGACTCCGTGTTCACCCTGCAGCGGCCATTGTGAGCAAACCAAAGGGAGTGTGGAGAACAGCTCTGCTGCACCAAAACACGTCTGTGTGTAGTTCCCTTCTTTCCATATTTAGGCAAATGGTCGATTTTCATATCATTGTTATGTGGTGTAAGAGGCAAATATTGATAGATAGTGACAGAATTTAATTCATTTCTTTGTTGAAGATTGATTTTTCTTGGGTTTTGACAGCACTGGCTGCCTTCCCAGGAACATTTCTGGATTTATCACCACTGGGTGCCAAGCTGAGACAGAAGGAATGAGTTCTAAATACCAAACTTCTCAAACATTTCAGCATGATGAAGTCCCAGCCACAGCCCTAAGTGCCACAGAGCAGGGAGAGCTGAGGAGGATCTAGGCAGTGCTGAGCAGCCAGTGGAGGTAGATCAGCTCTGGAGATGGGTGTCCCTGTCTGACACAGGGTAGCTCCTCCTCACTCCTCACCTTTGGTTCATACCAAATAGTCCTTCAAAGGATCATTTCCTTCTGTCACAGTTATGTCTAGGCAATGAGTGAAGGAAAAGAGAGCACCAGATAAGGCAGACTCCCCATCTGCACTCCTCTGCAGGCTCTCAGGGCCACCGTGGAATCCAGCTGCTCAGGCTGTGGATGGTCAGAAATCTCACGTCATGCTGCCTGGCCCAGGAGAGCTCATGGCCTCACTCCCTGTCCTCCCTGCTGACCAACCTCTTGAGCTATGAATGTTATACTGAGCTGGAAGCATTAAATACTCTGTTGACTTCATTACACTGGGCTTCAGGTGAAGACTTCAGGCACAGTGCCCAGATCCATGGTGTGCACCCGGGCTGCCCACAGTGGGAGAGGCTGCCAGCAGTGCCACTCTAAGCACCTGCACCATGTACCCTCTGAAGTCAGTGTGGCACCTTTCTGAGTGGAAGGGTAACAGCTACGCCCTGCTAATTAGATCTGGCTGGGCAAGCAGCACATCCTTCATGCAGGGTCACAGCAGGAGGCTGTGGAGCAAACAGGAGAGGAGAGGAGAGGTTGGAGAGCAGTGTCAGGGGAACTGCCCTCTTCCACTGCAGAAAGATTAACAGCTGGCAGTTAATAAAGAGTCTGGGCATCCAGCAAGATCAGACCAACCTCCACAGCTCAGTCTGTGCAGAGAGCTCACCCTCCTTGCAGCAATGCCAGACAAGCCTCGCACCACCTCTGAAGTTAAAACAGGCTGCAGTTTGAAAGAAAAGGACCTCTGGTCATGCTGATTGCTGGTTTCCACTACTTCAGGGAAACATGGGCACCCTTTTCTCTTCCCAGGTGGGAAAGTGCAAGCCCACAAGCCCAGCTCTTCCCTGGCGACATCCTTTCCCTTCATAGTGAACTCATCCTGGTGAACCTGGTTTCCTCTGAGAGACAGAAGAGGTCTTAGTGCTGGCAGGAGAACCCACTGCTGTCTTCTCGGGAGGTAGCACTCCTAGCTGATTCATTCTGAGTTGAAGAGAAGAAACTCTTTTTACCAAGGATGTCACCTCTCTAAAGACTGTTCTTCACCTTCTGCTCCCCTCTGGGCTCAGCAGGAGTGGCTGGCACAGCTGTTCCCAGCCTGCCAGATGTGGCTTTTTTCAGTCTAGCTCTGAATGGGAAGCGTGTAGGTAATGCACAGAGACCAGGGAGAGGCCTGGGACACCAGGAGGCTTGCTTTGGAGGGCAGGTAGTAGATAGGAAAGGTCAGTGGGAGCTATTTTCAGCTGGACATATGTTGCTTCTCCACAGGCGAGGTACCCTTCTCGCTAGAAGCGAGGTACACTCTCAGCTTCTCGCAGGGGCGAGGGATCCTTCCCGCAGAGGCGGGGAACCCTCTCGCTAGAGGCGAGGCAGACTCTCAGCTTCTCGCAGGGGCGAGGGATCCTTCCTGCAGAGGTGGGGTACCCCTCTCGCTAGAGCGAGGTAACCTCTCTCGTAAATGACACAATTAGCTCGTTAACACCAATGCGCTGGGTGGCAAAAATGGCCGTTTATTAGTGCGTGGCATGGCTTTTTATAGCCCGGGTTTACAAGGTCACAAGTGTCTGCTCAATCTCAGCCTGGCCGCTACTGGCTCTCCGGAGGGGGTTCTTATCTCTATCTTCCCGTACAGCGCGGTATCTTCCGACCGCCAGCTCCTAGCTGCCCACGGACATATACTCCAAGGATGGGATTTTTGTACCCTCTAGTCTATGTCCGAATTCCCTCAGCCAGAAGACAACTTCTTTCTCTTCAGAGTGGGTGTAACTGGGAATGTGTGCAGCTTGGACAAGCTGACGCTGCAGGAGATGGAAGTGCCCTGGTGAGACAGTGCAGGGATCTGCTCTGGTGTCCTGCACAGCTTCACCAGCTACACACCTCAGCTTGCAGCTTCTTCCAGAGATTAACTTGGGAAAAGTTCCTCATTAGACTAGGAGAGAATTCTCTGGGTGGAAACCTCTAATTACATGCCCTCAGTGAGCTCTCCTGTTAGTCTGAATTTGACACTTTCAGCTTCTATTTCCTACTAACTTAGAGTTTTTCACTGCCCAGTGTCTCCTTGTGCAGGTATTTACAGGATCTTCTCTCTGTTCAGACTGGGTTCCTCTGATTTCTTTTTGGAATAAATTATCTACATCTCGAGTAACTATCAGAGACTTTTCCTGACCCACTTTACACTTGCAAGGTCCTTGTAAGAAAGGGCAGTGAGAGGGGAGGAGCCAGTACTCCAGCCAGTTGCTCTCAGTGAGAATGACATTGTTTATACCTCACATTTTGCTTTTTGGCTGCTGCAACAGGCTGGAGCTCATGTGCTCTTAGTGACTCATCAGGCCTTCACAATGAGTTAATAAATCATTCTTTTCCAAGTGCCAGTCTGTAACGATGACCTACATTTTTGTTTCATACATACGACCTTGCCTTTCAGCTCCTGGTGGTGCCTGCTCAGGTGAGCCTTGGTTTCCATGGCACCGCATCCCCCAGGGACTCACCTTGTTCACTGTGCTCCCGCTGGCTTTGGGGCTGCTGCAAACTGTTAGTGGGGATCCCAGCTGACGTTGTCTGGCACAGCTCGTGGCTCACACTAGAGGTAACTCCCATTGTTACAGCCTGGCTGGCTCTTGAGAGCTCTGAAACAGCACCGTACTGTGGAGAAGCCCCACACCCGGGCTTCTGGGGAGGAAGCTGCTGAGCCCTGCTCCATGTGCTCCTCTGGAATGCACAGCTTTCTGGCTGTGGCACAGTCCGGGCTCACCCCAGGGCTGTCAGGACGACTCAGGGAGGCTGAACCACCTCAGGCTGTGCTTGCAGGTGTGTCCTGTGTGTCTGCAGCACACACTACAGCACGCTGCCCGCCTCCTGCGTGTCTGCAGCATCACTACAGCTTGGTAGTGCTCCACTACAGAGGATGCCCAGCCCCGCCCTGGGCGGGGTGGCCGCGCTGCTCAGAGGCACCACCTGCTGACTCCACACAGCTCAGCTTCCAGCTGCGTCTCCCTCAGTCTCCCCGCGTCCTGGCGCGGGCAGTGGCTTGGGCACTGTGAGGGGGGCATTTATAGCATGTCACGGATACAACCTGCTACCTGTGTGCTGAAAAGGATTCGGTGTTGCTATAAAACCTGAAAGCTACCTCCTTCAGTCTATCAGTGTGAGGATGGAGGCAGTGCTTTCCAAACGACATCAGCTTCATTTCCACTTTAGTGTCAGGAAAACATCTGCAGCTAGAGTTTGTCACAGCCGATTGCAGGGGCTTGAGGTGTCAAACTGCTCCCTTTCCAGACAAAACGAAGTAGGCACCTAAGTACTATAAAATGTGCCTGCAATTCCATGTGCCAGCAATACCTGCAGAAGTTGTCCAGTGCAAAAACCTAAGACCCTTTGGAATAACTTCCAGCTGTCAGGTCTGAAAACAGGAGAACATATCTATTGTGAGCAGAGAGCACATCCTGATTCTGCACTTCGAGGGATGTCTGCTCAGTAATCTCAAATCCTTCTGATATTTACACTTCTGGATCTGAAAGGCTTTGAAGTCTTAAACAAGGACAAATACAATAAGAATTACGTAATATATCAGTATGGCCCTTGTCCGTGTTAACTGCCAACACTGCTGGTGCCATTAGTTCTTTTTTGCTCCCTTTGCTTTTCTCTCCTGTTCCTCTCTGCCTCACATGGAAAATCTTCCTTGGCTTGCAGAAGTGGTTAGTCTTTTGTGAGTCAGTTCAGTCATTAGTGCCAATGAATTCCACACCTTGGGCCTCTCTGTCAGGAGCCTCTGATCACAAGCAGCCTCCTGCAGTCTCTGCCAACATTCCCTCTTCCATGGGGCTCCAGTGAGTCATGGGCGGGTCAGTGACTCGGGGCGTACAGCGGTTTAAAACCAGGGCCATCACTCCATGCTGGGAAGGGAGCTGCTGGAGCAGAAAACCCCTCTTTTGGACCTTAGACACAGGCAACAGCCCTGAAGGGTGCACTTCAGGAGCCTCGGGGAGCTGCCCAGGGCTCCCTGTGCTGCAGAAGGTGAGGAAGGCTGGATGTGGCTCCTTTGAAAACACAACCCACGGATGGCAGCGGGGCAGGGCTGGTGTGCTGGCAGTGCTGATGTGAGCTGCTGTTTGGCAGAGGGATCACCTGCTCCTTCAAGCGTGACAGAACTCTGCCAGCCACGACTGAGCACCCACATCCACAATATTAGAAGGCAGCTCTTTCCTGACCATAACCGCCAGATTCAGCTGGCTCCCAGGGATTTCTTTAGTCTCAGAACTGGACTGCGTGTCTGTGGGGGATCCTCTGAGGCTCTCTGCTCCTGCAGCTTGGCTGCTGGCTCCTGGGGGAGGCTGGGGGATGTTGCAGAAGCTCCACCTGGGGCTCTGCAAGCCTCCAGAGGACCCTCCCAGCCCCTATTCCCGGTTGAATGCTCCCAGAGGAGGGGACACGAGAGAAGGCAGCTCTTCATGAGCCCCTAGCAGCATGGTTGTGCCCCTGCTTATCCTGGTGCTGAGGGGCTTCCTCCCCAAGCCCCCCCAGGCTGCAGCAGGGCAGCTGCCTGGCACAGAGAGACTCCTGCACTTGCCATCACCGTTCTCTGTAATGCCACAATGGCAAATCATGCACCCAAAGCAGAGACACCATCCCCACTGGGGCAGAGCCACCTCCTTCCTCACACAGCCTTGAAGAGGAGCAGCTGGGAAACAGAACTCTGTCTTTGTTGTACTGCCTTTAACAACCTGAAAGGCTTCCCAGGATCGCCCAGTAACTACAACTAATAACGTGGGCACATTGCATTCCGGAGGGTGCCCTGAGTGTGTCTGAACCAGGACAGATCAGAAGGCATTACTCACCTGGAGAGCCTTGCTGCCCTCCAAAGCTCTTTGATCCATCACTGGGCACACCCTTTGTAATGTTAATTTAGTAACAGAGCCTGATGCTTAATAATTCGATTTTGGAACTTCCCCTGTCTGCCTTTGGTGTGCTGGCAGGAGATGGCTGCTTCAAATGAACTCACGCTCTTGATATTTCAGGTAGTGCAGGGATGTGCAAGCACTACTGCCTGTCTCCGGCATTCAGCTGGTACCACAGCACTGGGCTGGCAGTTCAGGGGCTGATGTTCTCTGAGGATGGCTGGAGCAGCTCCCAGAGGCCACCCACAGGTGCCCCTTGGCTCTGACCTTTTGCACCCAGCCTACAGAGGACAGGTTAAGGTCGCTGTTCAGACCCATGTCTCTCCATTGTCTCCATCCCAGCTGGATCTGTCCCGGTGTGGGTGCCCTGGGTGCCCCTGCTCTGCCAGGGGTTGGACTCTCATCTCCAGAGCTCCCTCCCACCCCCGCCATCCTGTGATGCCGTAATGACCGGAATGGGACTGACTCCTTTTCTGCAACGTGGCTGCTGAGAGGGAGCGGCTTTTGAAACCCAAGAGCAGCAGGATTTCCCTGCCTGGGTTGCAGATGCCCCGCACCCTGCAGGGGTTGGAGCGGGCTGGGGTTTAACGGCCCCTTCCACCCGCGCCGTCTGCGCCCCGCGGCTGCTCTGGCCCCCCCCACAGCCGCTCACGGGCGCTCCCTGCCCCGCAAGCCCCGCTCAGCACCGAGCGCAGCCCCCGCACGCCGCACCCCCGCACGCAGCGGCCGCGGCCCCGCACGGCGCAGGCGCGTGACTCTCGCGAGAGGAGCGGCCTCGCTCCCTCTTCCGGCGGCGTGCGGGGCAGGCGGGCGGCTGCGGGCATGGCGCTCTACAACTTCAAGAAGATCACGGTGGTGCCGTCCGCCAAGGTACGGACGCCTCGGCCCTAACACGGCCCCGACTCGGCCCCGGCCCCGGCCCCGCGGGGAGAGCGCTGCCGCCCCCCGGCCCCCGCCCGCGGGACTCGGCCTGCGCTGCTGCTCCCGGGCCGCTACCGTGGCGGGGACAGCCTGTCAGACAGGGGCCCTGCGGTCCCAGGAGGGATCCCGCGGCTGCCCGGCCCCTTCGCCCCGCGGGGGTGTCGAGGGGTCCCGAAAAACTCCTCGGGAGCTTTCCAGACGCGGGCCACGCGGCCTCCCTGCTGCGCTCCCACCCAGGCCGTGTTCCCTGCCGGGCGCAGGCCGAGGCTGCGGGAGACGAGCGCCAGGCCTCTCGGGCAGGAGCTGCGGGTCAACGCGCGGGCTGCCCGCGGCTGTAATTCACCCCTCGGTGTGCGGGGTGAAGTGGCGGGGGACGGGCCTGCCCACCCCCGGGAGCTGGGCCTGGGGGAGCCGCGGTGGCTCCCCGAGCCGGGGCAGGCACAGAGGGGAGGCCTGCCCAGGTTAGCTGAAGGGAGAAGGGGAGAGGGATTGTTCCAGCTGCTGGCTTAGTGCCCAGAGGTGGAGCCCCCCCCAAAAACACTGCAAACTGTGTGGATGTGCTTTGCTGGTCTGAGTGGGCCTCCACCAAAACGAAACGGGTCAATTTGCATCATGAATCACGAGTCCTTCATCTCAGGACTTCATAGACCTGACGCTGTCCAAGACTCAGCGCAAGACCCCCACTGTCATCCACAAGCATTACCAGATCCACCGCATCCGCCACTTCTACATGCGGAAGGTCAAGTACACTCAGCAGAACTACCACGACAGGCTCACCCAGATCCTGACCGACTTCCCCAAGCTGGATGTGAGTATCTCCCTGTTTGATCACAAAGGATCTTGGCTTTCCCGGCGTCAGCAATGATTCTTCAGCAGCACGTTTGTTTAATCACGTCCATTTTGGCCCCAGCAGCATCCTGCTGGGTCACTGTGTAGATGATTTTTGTTGATTCCTGGTAGATTGCACAGGAAGGATTTTAGGCAGAATTCTTCTGCAAAACTAGCATGTTCCTACTAAGGAAGGAAGTCTGAATTGTGCCCACAGATGGTCATGGAATGATGGGCTTTACAGGGTTTTAGCTGACCAATAATGGTTGGAAAGGGCCTCCAGGATCAAGTCCAACCTTCATCCCAACATCTCTCTCCACCAACCACAGCCTCAACTGCCACATCTGTTTTTAAACCCCTTGAGTGCTGGTGACTGCACCCCCTCCCTGGGCAGCCTGTTCCAGGGTCTCACCACTCTCCCAGGAAAGAATTTCTTCCTAATATCCAACCTAAACCTCCCCTGGTCCAACCTGAGGCCTTTTCCTCTCATTCTGTCATTAGTAACTGGGAGAAGAGTCCAAGCCCAGCGTGGCTGCACCCTCCTGTTGGGGAGCTTTAGAGAGCAGTGGGGTCTCCTCCAGACTGAACACCCCACTTCCCCAGCCTCTCTCCTTGAGGCATGGTTGTGGATGTCTGTGTTGTGCTCCTGCTGCAGGATATCCACCCTTTCTACGCGGATCTGCTGAACGTGCTGTACGACAAGGACCACTACAAGCTGGCTCTGGGGCAGATCAACATCGCCAAGAACCTAATAGACAAGTAAGGGGCGCCGGGCTCTGCGTGGGCGCTGGGCTCTGCGTGGGCGCTGTGCAGTGGGCTCTGCGTGGGCGCTGGGCTCTGCGTGGGCGCTGGGCTCTGCATGGGCAGTGGGCTCTGCGTGGGCCAGCAGGTGTCTGCCTGCACGCTGAGCCCACTGCTGTCGTGTGTCCGCAGCGTGGCCAAGGACTACGTGCGGCTGCTGAAGTACGGGGACTCGCTGTACCGCTGCAAGCAGCTGAAGCGCGCGGCCCTGGGCCGCATGTGCACCCTCATCAAGAGGCAGAAGCAGAGCCTGGAGTACCTGGAGCAGGGTTGGTCTGGGACACGGGGTGGAGCCAGCCTGTCACATTTATTCCCACACACAGCTGCAGATGTGTTTGAGACAGAGCACAGTCACAGAGGCCCACTGCAAAACCCCAGATACCCAGAGGGGATTTTGTAACCCCATGGTTTCCTCTTGGAAAATTCAGTAAACATTACAGTTCTGAAATGCTTGTCTTTCCTTGAAAGACTTGCCTGGGGTTTTATCTATTTTCACAGTATATTTGAACTTTAGTGCTAAACATTTTCCAGACATCACTCACAGCTTCAGATGATGTATGTTCAGGTTATTGATTCATTGGGGTCATTCTGGCTCAAGGATAGTGGGGTTAATTTTCTCTATTTTTTTGAGTTTTTTGTTGTATGCAGATACCTGTAGTATGTATGTAGATACCTAGTAGTATGTAATGTATGTATGCAGATACCTGTAGTATGTATGTCTACCTAGTTTACAAACTGCTACATGTTTTCTAAATGCCTGATGAAATTACAATGCCAGAGAAGTTGTGGATTGCACATAAACAGTTCAGCATGTGAATTTCTACTCCATTTCTGCAAGTGATCAGAACTGTTACGATCTGTTTCTAACGTTTCAGTGCGACAGCATCTGTCTCGTTTGCCCACCATTGACCCCAATACACGAACTCTTCTGTTGTGTGGCTACCCAAATGTTGGAAAATCTAGCTTCATAAATAAGGTATAGGAACTTTTATCTTTTCAGAATTAACACTGAGATACCATTCAACTAAGATAGGATAACACTGATACCATTGTGGTGCTTGCCTGATGTGAGCAGTAGTGAGTTCAGATGTGTGAGTAGATGAAGTTCCTGGGGGATAAATGAAATAATACAATAGATTTCACTGTTAAAAGTCATTATCTTTTCCAGAATAGCCTGCATCCATTAACACATATCTGACAGGTAAAGATAAGCCAGAATAACCATTTTTTATTTTTTTTGTTGTTAGCAAAGGATATAAAAAGGATAGTAATTATTGCTTGCAACTTCAGGAGATTGCCATTAACTGTGTAAATAAATAAATCTTGTTTGAAGGTTACCAGAGCAGATGTGGAAGTGCAGCCTTATGCCTTTACCACTAAATCTCTCTTTGTGGGGCACATGGATTACAAGTATCTGCGCTGGCAGGTAGGCACTGTTGCTGTTTTGCATGTTCTTTAAAGCATTAAGTGTTATAACCTGAGTGGCCATTGTGCAGCACCAGTTGTGATTCTGGGAGACCTGCTGTGTCTGGGGGTGCCATGTCTGAGGGGTGCTCTGCCAGGTGAGGGCAGTGGGCACTCTGTTCTGACTCTGTGTGTATGCAGCTGTGCTTTGGGTTTGAGAGAAGAATGGAGATGGAACTGCTGACTGAAGTCAGCTCACTTTTCATCACTGCCAAACTGCTTGTTCAGTGCTTGCAGTGTTGGTTGTTCTGAATTCTCATTCTCCTTCCATCACTCCCTTTCCACACTCAGTCTGGCTGAGTTTAGTCTTAAATGACTGAAAGAGTATTTCTGACTGAATAAAGCCAATACACCCCACAAACCAAGCACGTGCTCTAGGATAGCCTGTGGATCACCCTGTGCTGAGTCCTGACTGAAGGGTGTGCACTGCAGGTCGTAGATACCCCTGGCATTCTGGATCACCCCCTGGAGGACAGGAACACCATCGAGATGCAGGCCATCACCGCGCTGGCACATCTCCGTGCCGCCGTGCTCTACGTCATGGACGTGTCTGAGCAGTGTGGGCACAGCCTGCAGGAGCAAGTGGAGCTCTTCAAAAACATCAAGCCATTGTTTGCTAACAAGGTGTGTTTGGTTTATGTTATTAATTAATCCCAGTGTTTTATAACATGATCACTTGAATTGTGGTTATCTTTTCTTTTTATTAGCCACTTATAATCGTTGCAAACAAATGTGATGTGAAGAGGATTGCAGAACTTCCTGAAGAGAGTCAGGTCAGGCTGCTTCTTCCACCTTATTTTCCTTTTCTTAATGTGTTGGTGTATTTAGAAATGGGCAGAATGTCATTCTTCAGGACAATATTTCTATTTTAGAAAATATTTGAAGCCTTTGAAGCAGAAGGATTTTCTGTAATAGAGACAAGTACTCTAACAGAAGAAGGTGTGATCCAAGTTAAAACAGAGGTAGGTCTCTTAATTTCATTTAGTTGAACAGTGAACATTTTGTCTCTAGAATGAATTTAATCTCAGTTAAACTGAATTTTAATAATAAACTGTAGGCATGTTATCCTTGATAGCCTGATGAGCCTTGGGGGACTTGGGTGCAAGTGGAGAAGTATATCTAATACAAATCTGTCTAATTGGTTAGCTTTTTTTGTAGTCTGGTTGCTTTCTCTTGTCAGCTCATTGTGAAGCAAAAAAAGGCATTGTGTGCATCTGCCCATGACACTTCTTAGATAGTTCAGTGCATTCCTGAGAGCTTGAGAGCCACAAGATCAGCCAGGAGTTGAAATGTGAAGCTAGACACTTGGGATGGAAAGCCCACTGCCATTTGTCCTGTCAGCAGGGCTTTGTTCCTTACCTCTTGTTGCCATGTGCTCTTCCAGGCTTGTGACAGGCTGTTGGCCCATCGTGTTGACACCAAAATGAAAGGAAATAAAGTGAATGAAGTGTTGAACAGATTGCACTTGGCCATGCCAACCAAAAGAGATAACAAGGTAGGTGACATGTTTATGTTTTTTAGTGTATTTCCCAGTGCTTCTCAAGTAGGATAAGAATTCTTGCATCCTAACATCTGAACAGATTAATATGGGAAAACTAACCTTTTATTTTTTTAATCTATTACTGCCTTTGCTGGTGGGAGAGTCAGCTTGGGATTTTGTACACTTTAGAAATACATTACAGTGGTGATTTATAGCATGATAAAATAATTGATTCAGACTTTTCCCCTCTGTTTTATGGGTGTGGTTTGCTGTGCACTTCAGGAGCGACTGCCTTTTATTCCTGAGGGAGCAGTAACTCGTAAGAAGCGCATGGAGGTGGACACTCCCAAGAGAAAATTGGTAAGTGACACCTCTTCTTAGGGAATCAGCAGGTGGATCTCACATTGGCTGTATTTGCCCATACATTTAGAATCAGATGGTGTATAAAACCATGTATGTCTTTGCAGGAGAGAGACCTGGAACTTGAAATGGGAGATGATTATGTTTTGGATCTTCAGAGTGAGTACTGTATAAGAATCAGCACTGTGATTGAGCAGTACAGTTTGGCTATTTCAGGCTTAAGGGACAACACCTAAACCTGACTCCTTTCAACCAAGTACCACCACAGAACTGCCTCCTGCCCTTCCAGGGCTGGTAATCTGCATTTTCCTGAACAGTGTTTGCTGGCGGGAAGCACATCAGGAGCACTTGGGAACATGTCAGAGATGCCACTAAATTCTTGACACTTAGGGATTTGGCTTTTTTGTTTGGTTGGTTAGTTTGTTTTGTTTTGTTTTTTTTTTATTGTGATATGATCATTGTTTTCTGCCACTGAATATTCTTTGTAATTAATTTTGTCTCTTTATTAACTTTTGTTTTATTTTTAAGAATACTGGGACCTAATGAATTCATCTGAAAAATATGATAAGATACCAGAAATATGGGAAGGTCACAATATACTTGACTACGTTGATCCTGATATAATGAAAGTGAGTCTTCCATTATTGCTTTTACACTTCCTGCATCTTCACCCCTTTTTCTTTAGTGTGAATTAACTGTATTTGCAGATTAAAAACTGTATTTCACAAGTTCTGCCACATTGTCTGCACTTGCTGATCATTCAGAAAACAGTAGCTAGGACAGAATTACAGAAGAATGGAAAATTTCTTTAACTTGTCAGAATGATACTGATTTTATTTTTTCCATCCTAAAATACAAGGTTTGCAGAAGTTGTATTTATTGCTTCATTCTTTGACTATGGCCAGAAGGAAGGTAGCTATCAAACTTCATGTATTATTAATAACATGAAGTTCACCCATCAGATTGCTGTGTACTGGGCTATGTTGTTAAAGGAAATGGGCTGAATTCTCCATGTATAGCATTGTTACTGAATACCAAGCAGTGTTGCTGTTTGTTGCTGCCTGTTAGGAGCAGAGGGAGTGCAGACTCTGCTGGTGGTGCATCTGAATTGCTGGTGTTTCAGATTCAGCTAAATGTGGAAGGAGATTTTTTTTTTTCTCCAAGGGACCCAACCCAGCTAGCTGTTCACAGGGCAGCACATCTGCATGAGTGCAGTGGGGAGACACAAATACAGCCACCAGTGTGATGGGATCACATAAGTAGTGTGCTCCTTAGGTTGACAGTGTCCTGTGTCACACTGCATCACGTGTGGTGCAGGGGTCGTGTTCCCCCTGGAGCCCCATGTGCTGCGGTGCCCCGGGCCAGGCAGACGTGTCGTGTCAGGGCTGTCATGAGATCTGCATTTCATCTCTCCAAAGAAACTGGAAGAGCTGGAGAGAGAGGAGGAGCTGCGGGAAGCTGCTGGAGAGTACGACAGTGACTCGGAGAGTGAGGATGAAGAGATGACGGAGATCCGTCAGCTGGCGCAGCGGATCCGGGAGAAGAAGAAGCTGCGGATCCTGCAGTCAAAGGAGAAGGACACGCGGGGTCCCCGCATGCCCCGCACGGCCAAAAAGGCAAGTGTGGAACAGACGGGCTTGCTGGGGTGGCACGTGCCAGAGGACTCAACCTGTGGTGAATGCAGTGGGTTTGCATTGGTGGGACAGGACCACCCCTCCAGCAGAGCCATGGTTTATCAGCTGTCCCCTTGCAGGTCCAGAGGAAGGTGCTAGAGAAAGAAATGACTGATCTCGGGCTGGACATGACCAACAAAGATGAGGTAAGTTTCTGCTCATTGAACAATGTTGCCTTAAAGAGATTTATTTCATCACGTGAGCTCATTTGAAATGCATGCCAGAGTTGGCCAAGGGAGAAGTGGGATCTGGTAGGGAGAAGATGCCAAGCCCAGGTGAGACCGTCGACACGGGGCTTGCTGGGTGACCCCCAGTACTTCAAACATAGATTTGCCCTTGGGAGACATTCAGTTTTACCAGAAATTAACAAAATACATTTTGTACACCAAATCCAGCATACTGTGGCTCCCTGGATATTGGGACCTCAAATTCTTTAATTAAAGAGGAGTTAGGAACCAGGGAATGTCAGCAGTAGACATCTGAAGGAAGCAGTCATGCTTGTCAGAGCTGAGATGTTGGTTCAGGAGCAGTCTCAGGGAGGAGGGATTTAATACTTATGCTGGAGGAGGTGTCTTTGTGCCTGACCTTCAGGGCTTTGTCCCGTGCACAGGACACTAACCAGGGTAGGTTTCTGCATTGCTGGTTTTTGCTGTTTGAAGATTGCTGCAGCATTGCTATGCATGGTTTTTTCTGTGTCTTTTTACCTGTTACTCGTAAGAAAGCTCAGAAACTCCTGCACATCATGTGCTGATTCTCAGCACGAACAGGCTGTTGCTGTGGGGCGGGAAGGCCCCGAGTGCCCCACAGCGCTGGGGCCTTCAGACGCTGTAGCACAGCAGCCCCCTGGTGCCCAGCTGGCAGGGCAGGCTGTCCAGCTGAGCGGCTCTGCTCTGCGTTGCAGGCCCACTACGCCAGGCGGTCCCGCAGCGCCACGCGCAAGAGGAAGCGCGAGGAGTCGGAGCCGCCGCGATCCGCCGCACGCAGCCGCAGCTGCTCCCGCACCCCCCGCGACCTCTCCGGCCTGCGCGACGACAAGGTTGGTCACGGCTGCCCTGCAACCAGAGCAGCATGGCATGAGGGCTGGGTGAGCCTAGAGGTCCTTTCCAAACGCTGTGATTCTGTGATCTCAGCACCTTCTGTTCCCCTGAGCTGTCTGCACTTCAGATCCGCCTGGGACAGTCAGACAGATGAGACAATAACACAGACTAGGAAAGTGCATTCTTAGTTCTTGTCTCAAGTGCAAGTATGAAGGAAGAGCTCTACAGACTCTGGAGTTCCTCCTTCAGTAAGTTAGGGATTCCAGGGGTGGTGTGAGCAGATTCATAGAATCCTAGCAGTGTCTGGGTTAAAGGGAGCTCCAGAGCTCACCCAGCCCAAGCCCTGCTGAGAGCAGGGACATCTGAGCTAGAGCAGGGTGCTCAGAGCCTCCTCAACCCCACCTGGGATGTCTGCAGGGATGGGGCCTCCACCACCTCCCTG
>JANHGL010016660.1:20582-43593 GCA_024611195.1 Ceyx melanurus
CTGTATACATATAATACATAATTTATTATAATAATATATAATAATATGTAATCTTTCCCATGAGAGGTGGAAGTATAGAATAAAGTTTTCTGCTCTCTGCTGAGCAAAGCCTGCCCACCATCATTATAGAACACTTATCACATCATTATTACTTCAATACTGTCTGGTAAAATCTTTGGCAGAATCAGTGGCATGATACCAGTTGATCGATTAGAAAATAATACTGAATTTTTTCTTGTTTGAAGTAACAGAACAGAAGAAAATTTTGAAACTTGGTCTGGCTTTGTGGAGTGTTCACCTGACCATCTAGTTTGTGCAAGAAGGTGACAGAGGTGTCTACAGTTTCCTGTTTAGGGTATTCAGAATTATTAAACCTAGTTGCAAGAAGCAATTTGGAATAACAACCATGTTAATTACTCTTACATTTTTCCTCCCCTCCTTGGTTTTTATTTTGCCCTTTGCTCTTAGCATGTTGCGACAGACAAGTACATGATGTACCTAGTGGTACTCATCGTGTAACTTGGAGCTTGAAGAACAACTGCTGCGTCATTACCTAGTGGTACTCATCGTGTAACTTGGAGCTTGAAGAACAACTACTGCATCGTTCTGCTTTTTAAAGGCTCCTATGTTCCAATGGGAACCATGCCCAGCTGATGATTTTAAGTGGCACTGAGACTTTTCTTTATCTCAAACACTGCTAAGGTTCTTGTTAAAGTTACTTACTTATATATGAATTTTCTTTCTGGGTAGTTTCTTTTTCTTCTACATGGATTGTGACTGCTATTAACTTTCACTAAAGATTTGTAAACAGTATGCAAGTCCACATATATCTCTTATTTGCATAAGCTGTGGTTTCTTTGAATACAAAGGTATGTGCTTCATATAATTTTATATTGTGTTTCTGACTTTCTGTTAAAAAGGCTGTGTTGAAATCCCTTCCCCATGCTTTTATTGGCCACTTACTAATAGAATTTTCTGTCTCTCACAATTTAGGTGATAAGTCCTGAGAAATACGATATCAAGTGTGCAGTCGCAGAAGCAGCAATAATTTTAAATTCATGTGTGGAACCCAAAATGCAAGTTACTATCACACTGACATCTCCAGTCATTCGGGAGGAGAACATGAGGGATGGAGGTTGGGACGTTGTTAAAGACACTTCTTTCTCACCTAATTTTTTAATGTTTACCTATTATATAAGATGGCATTAAGGTCCTGGAAGGCAACATGCTGGCACACGTATTTGATCGAAACTTTGTTATTCAGAAACCAGTCTCAGTAAGGAACAGCTGGTCAAAATAAATGCTTGTATCATGCATTTATTAAAGGAAAAAAAAAAAAAAAAGTCCAACCTCAGCTTTCTGGAAAAGGCACAAACTTGACCATTTTTTACCCTCTTTTAAAATTGTGTGAAAAACGAAGTATCTTATAGCAAGTGGCTATGAACTGGCTTTCTAGAGCAGTCATCCTAAGAGAAAGATTGTATGGTTTTAGATAATCAAATCACAGGTTTTTGGGTTTAAACTGGATCAGTATTGCTATCACTTATACATTCCAAAGAGCAGCAGCACTTAAAATGCATTTTTATAATACTTTTGATGGTAACAGTGCTTCTACTGTAAAAGATTATGCGATTTTTTCCAGCTCTCTGAGGTTGCTTTTTGGTCTGGAGTACTTTTTGAGTATATTTAGGCTCCTGTTGTTACAATCAGTCTTCTATCCAACTGGCAAACCCAGATTAGTAAAATAAGAAATGGCTTTGTCGTTGAGCTGAAGAAGAAGGTGGAGCTTTTGAATCAATTTATATTTCTGAAGTCACAGTTTCTCTGTGCCAGCAGTGTTGCTTTAGGGTCTGTTCTGTAACACTTTCAAAGCTCCAAAAGCTTTTAAGCCAACAAGCATGATTGATGTCTGCAGTACACTGGTTCTTTTTGTTTATGGGTCAGATAAAATTAACTTTTGTTTCCTTATAATCCTGTACTTTCATAGTTGAAAGAGATCATGACAAACAGGGTTCTGGTGTTTGACAGTGAACCTACAAATAGGAAATCAGAGGCTATCTTAACACTTCTCATCTGCAGGTTGAAAAATTTGTATGTGTGTATGTATACATGTGCTTGTGTATATATGTATTTATATAAGCCATGGAGGTTTTTTTATTTCATCTCATCATTACTTCTCCTCTAAAATACTTGAGGGTTTTATATTTCATTGGTAAATGTCCCGTAGCTGTGACGAGTGCATTGTAAGCAAGCTGTGTTAACAGAGTCATTCTATGTAACCAGAGAAAGTTCAAGATGCATTCTCTGGTTTTGATGACTTCTGAAGAGTCTTTAAGAGTACTTTATACATTATTTTTTAAAATATCATTAAGCTATTATATGCTATTTAAGCATATTAATCCTACCTATAAAGGCTTTGTACATGTACTGTCACACCAAACCAATTTAACTTTTTTTTACATTTTTAAGTGTGACATGATTCTTGGTTTATCTGTGCTGAATCCAACTTCATGTGTTATTTGAGTTTACTTATAGGTAAACTTACTTAAATATTATTTAAGAATACTTTAACTGAAAAGATTTTATTATTAAATTAGATGAACCATTAAATTAAGTTAACCTTAAACACCATGTTTATTTTTTAATGCACTGTGCAAAAGTGCACTATTGATTCCTGTCACAATACTCAATTTCAATTAAGTGGTTTCTGGCCTGATGTGGAACTAAAAATAATTTTAAAATTACTACCATCAACCCCTTAATTTATGCCACCTAAAGGAAACAAATCTGTATTTTTGTCTGACCCACACTTGAATTAAAATGATCTTGTGAGTTTATTCACTGCTGAATGCAGTACTGCCTCTAGGCAAGCAAAATCAAGTTGGACTTCTCTTCAAGACACTGAGCAGTATAAAATGGATGTGCAGAAAAGTTTGCTTTTGAAACTAGATCAAACAGAAGACTGAATTGCAAATTATTGCAGCAAAGAAGGCTTATCACGAATACTGCCTCTTATTTGCTGCAGAGTAACAGTATGTGTTTGTGTTCTTTCCTACTGCAGCTTCTCATGCTCTGTGTCTTACAATGGTTTAAAGTTTCCATTTTTTTTTAGCCCGCTTGGGGAGCTAGTTCAGGTGAAAAAGGAAGGCTTTACCGGAAGAACCAGTTTGAGTAAAGATGAGACGGAGACTTGCACGTGGAGTAGAATCATGTTTGATGTGTCATAATCCCATTACGTGATAAAAGGCTAAAAAAATACGGCGAACTAAAGCTGTTAACCGCACAGGCGCTGTTCTGCAGCACTGCGTGTTTGGCAGTTTACCGAATCCGGCGCATTCCAAGTGCCCTGACCCCTGCTGCGGAACATTTCCTTCAGCAAACAGCGTGTACATCCTCCTGAACACATCTCTTGTGCGCGCGCGTGTCCTTTCTGTCCATAGCCAACGGCCCCGGTCCAAAGCCTTCTAGAAGAGGGACTTGATTCCTGTCAGGGGTTGCTGCCAAGACATCGGAAGGATTTTTGACCAAGGTTTTCTAAAGCTCAGTGTCACACCTGCCATGCTTTACAAAGGAGGGGGTTTGGATGCATAGTCCTGGCATCTACTGTTACTTTGTGTTTTTGTTTTCTGTTCTTTTCTTTTTTTTTTCTTCTTTTTTTTTTTAATTTTGTTTTTTTACTTTTTGTCTTTGTCTCTTTCCTAGAATTAAGCAGTGTTCACACTAGTCTTGAAATAGTTGACTGGGTAAAATATATTTAATGTAATAAAACTCAACAAAATTTATATACCTGTTAACTTTTAACGAAGAGGTAGTGTGGACACAGCATGTCTGACTGAAGATTAACCCCTTATATTTAGGGTAGTATTAAGTTATATAGGGTAAGAATTCGTGCTTCTTTGTAAATTAATTTTTTTGTCACAGCTTAACAGAGTGGTAGGTTAGGCATTTCAATATAGTTAAATAGACTTTAAGGGGTTAATCCTGAAATGTGAAACAGATGCAAAAATCCACAGATTAAATATTACAAGAGTTTCCTTGATACATTTTTAAAGTCAATGTATTCTCAGTGCAATAGGTGCCTTGCAACTTGTGACTTTCAGAGTCAAATTTTTAAGTTTCAAGAGAATTCAAGGGTATTTGTTAATAGCACTTTTTAGATCTACGTTTCCAACAGTAAGAGTCCCTTCTGTGTATTTAAACTCTTAATTCTTTTTAGTAAAATTATTTTCCAAATTGAAGATTTTCAGAGCTAGAAGTAATTGGAATTTCAAATTATGTAATTAATTGTGCTAAAAGTTTGCACCATGTCACCTATTGGCATATTAGTTTTAGAGGAATGTAAATAATTGACTGATTAGGCTACTAACCCAAACAACTCAAATTCTTAATTTCTCAACTTTGACATTTTTTTCCTGCTGTGGGTTTTCTTTATGTACTCCCTGTCTCTATATCCAGGCTGTACTTGTTTCATCACTTACCTTACTTGGCACCTCTCTTGCATAGGCTGAGTTTGTTTTTGATTTTTATTTTTTTTTACATTTTGTTTTGTTTTAAAGGAAATACTGCTTTGAATGTCTTCATCTGCTCTTTAAAAGCCTTGTTAGTGCAGATTTTCATCCTTCCACTTTAACATACAGCCCGTAATTTTGAATATCTGTGTGAGAAGATACCTGTGTTCTTCTCAGCTTTGTTCTTAGTTTGAAATCCTCCCCCTTTTAGTCCTGTGCAGAGCAATGGGACAAATCCTATTAAAGATGCTCAAATCTGAATGTAGTACTTCAGATTAAATTTAATTGCTATATTGTAAAGATGTACCACCATGTTCATTTATGGCTTTCTAGCTCTGTACAGTAAAATATCCTACTATTTAATTTACTTTTGTATAAAATAGGTGACTTCAGAGCTATCTTTCTCCAGCATTCCTACAAGCTACTTCTTGCTGTACTTTGTTTTTTAAACTGTTCCTTGTTTCTTTTTCCTGCTGAATCTTAAGCAAAGCAGTCCATTTCTAGATCTTTCCTTGCACCCTAAGTCATATTGGAACACATATATTATGAGCTGAGGAATTTATTATTTATATGAGCAAGAGAGAGGCTACTAGAAAGTAATGAAAGTCTGTACTACTGAAGAACATTTCACATTCCTTTAGTCAGGTTTTTAAAGCAAAATGACTTCAAGTTTAACCAATGATAAAAATAACATCATTACTAAACCTCTAGTGCTTTTAATATTTATTAAACAGTTCTTCTTTTAAGAATAGGTCCCAAGTAACATGTGGCCATTAAAATCTACAAGAAACTAAGTTTGAATGTTTCTACTAGGTTAAAGTGGATTTTTGTGTTCCCTATGTCTTGTGTTCTCTGTGCTGGTGCACTGTGTCCAACCATCCTTCCTTAAGTATTTGATATTAGGGGAAATGTTTTTTTCCAGTGCTACCTTAAATAAAGAAGTACTACACATTGCATAATCCGCAATGCATTTGAAAATCACTTCAGAGCTGAAGTACAACATGCTCTTGATCTTCACACTGGGTCGATGCCCTAGTCCTAATTGAATGGCTTTTGTTGAACATCTACATTTGTTGTTCAAGGGTTTAAACATTTAAATGGCATGTGTGACATTGAAGCTACTTTAAGGAAGTGTCTTGCTCACCTGGTCAAACACCCATTCCTCACTGCATTTTGCCAATTCAATCCATTTTAGATGTAACCTCGGGTATGGTGAAAGACCCACCGGACGTCTTGGACAGGCAAAAATGCCTTGACGCTCTGGCTGCTCTACGCCACGCTAAGTGGTTCCAGGTTCGGAACATCATTTTACTTTCTTCTTGTAGCCTTATGAGAGATGAGTTCAGTTGCAATATAAATGTTTAATTGTGTGAAAACACTCGGCGTTGTTCATGCTAATAATACTTAATATTATTTTTGGTCCCTAAATTTAGATGTAGAAGATGGAGTATGGAGGAACTGCTTTATGCAGTTATTGCTCATTTGACGTGATGTTTTTTTTTCTGGTTATTGAGAAGGCGATGTTGAAAGCTTGACTCGCTTGGGGAGATAATTTTTTGTATATTCATTATATATTCCATAAGGCTGCAGAGTAACTTTGCTTTAAATAATGGAATATGTGTTTAAAGCTTTGTGTTTAGATTTAAGACTTTTTTTCCTATTTCTTTAAGTGCATTAAGTGTAGGGAATGAAAGGTGAGAAGCAGCTGTTTGGTTTAGTGACTTTGCGTTCTGGCAAAGGCACAATAAAGAAACCAAACAGATCCCCTTGACCTTTCAGTCTCTATACCTATTTCTTAGATCTTTATCCTTTTTATTTCTAATATAGAAAGACACTGTATTTATTATTACAAGTGAACACAGGTCAAAGTTTACAGGGGATCAAGAAATGTTATTCTTGTATAACCTGTGCACTTTGACTTCCACCACCTTAAATTACTAACCCTGCATAAAATACTGCTGTAAATGGCAGCTCATGGAATAAAGTTGTAGAACGATTTGTTTCTGTCATGTATCTGAGCTTCCATTGAACAGTGGTGTTTTAGTCTTTCAACAAGTCCTATTTGCTGTATGTGCTGGGATAAATTAACTTGATTTTGTATTGCTCTCAAGGCTAGAGCTAATGGTCTGCAATCCTGTGTGATTATCATACGTATTCTTCGTGACCTCTGTCAGCGGGTTCCAACTTGGTCTGATTTTCCAAGCTGGGTGAGTAAAGTTGCTTTGAATTGAGTCTGTAATACACATAGTATTGGAAGTAAATAATCATGAAGTGAAGTGTTTTTACTACAGATTTAACTGTAGACTCTCAAGATACAGGATTTTGTTTGGACTTCTGATTTTTTTTTTCTTTCCCAACTAATTATCAACATTCCCTCTAAATTAATCCCTAAATTAATTTGCTGAGGTTTTGTCATTTGGAGCTGGATTTTCTTTTCTTTTCTTTTTTTTTTTAAGGAATTTTCTTGTTCTTTTGTAATTTTTGTGGATTCTGGGTTTTAGCTTGTTGGCTCGTTGGGTTTTTTTAGTCTGTATAATTTAAATTTTTTTTTCTGACCACCTACTCTGAATTGCTTGGAGTTTACTGAAACTTATTTAAAATAATGTTAGCTGTGCCCTGATAGCAGAAAGTCTACTTCAAAGTATAAATCACAGTAACTCCTGTGATGATTGATATGACCCTTCCACAAGATGAAATACAAGAGTACTGAAGTACAGCCTGTGGATCTATCTCCACTAGTATTCTAATTAGTGTCACTGAGTAGTCCTTCATGCCTCATTTATTTTGCAATGACCATCTTAAATTATGCTCTTCAGCAGTGCAAGTTGTGCTCCAAATGTTAACAGATGTTCAGTCTGTGGACTGGACAAAGTTAGTCTGAAACAAAATCTATGAAACACATACTGAGTGGAAATAAACTTAGTTCTAACAGTTCTGCTTCACAGACCAAATCCTGTTGCAATGTGCTGCTTCCTTTTCAGTTTTGGCAGGAACAGCACTACCATTATCAAAACAGTTTCATCAGTTTTAGTTCAGTGAGATGTGTTTTACAACTGTACTGAAGCTTGCAGACAATTTTATTAAATCTGAAAATATTTATTGCTTCCAGAAAAAAAGTTATGTCTGGTTTTTAAATGTTATAAATAAATAAGTATAGTTCCAGTTTCAGTGCTACATTTCATGAAAGATACGCTGTTCAAATACAGCTTAAAAGAAGCTAAGAAGTATGTAAGTATCACTCAGTGTCATGAGTTGTCAAAGAATAAACCCTGGCATACTTTTAGAAAAGCATCCTTAGAACCACTGTAACACAGCAGGCATGTAGATGAATAACAGGGAATGTTGTTTCTTCTCACGTTACCTGTTCGAAGGCACATCCAGAAGGAAGGAGAGGTATGGAGCAGTGTAATAGTAAAACAATGATGGAATGAAAGTGAAGATTTAAAATATATGCAATTTCTGCCAGACACAGGTGGGATTTCATAGATTGAAGAAAGCTATTTTTCTGGATGCAAACCAAAGAGATACTAGAGCTTTTCAAACAGAATCCAAGTAGCTATAAAAATAGACGATACTACGAAGTCTAAATATGGACATCAGTAACACCCTCTTTATGTACCTCAAAGTAAAAACTAAATTAGAAGAATTCTGCCAGGTTTCTGAAACTTAGAACTGTATTCGAGATACACTTTTCAAACTTGAAATCTAGCCTTTCATGCACATAAACACCAGGGCATCATAATTCACATTTTCCTAGGGTTAAGTTGTAGACTTTAGTGTATTGAATGAGGAGCCGAAAGAACTAGACTTGAATAAATGCAAAATCATTATTTGTTTTTTTTCTTTCCTTGTGTATTTTGTTTCATACTTGAAAATAACTAGATTTCTGTTGCTAAATAATGAGTGATACAGGGGGAGTATGGAAATACCATGCTCAAGAATTGAAATGTGTCACAAATGGAACTAAAATAGAAAGGAATGGGCACATTTAGTGGAGGATTGTAATCGGTGCTGCCTGTACCTACTTGCATGCAGCAGAATAGTCATTTTTACTTCTGTAAAGTAAAAGTAAAAAGCAACTATGAGCTTGGTAGGGAGGATAAAAAAAACAAATCCCCCAAAAACAAAGAGACACACATGGTTTGAAAATTATACCTGCTAAAGAGGTAGTATTAAGCCAGCCATCTAATACAGGAAACAAACGAGCCTCAAAAAAAAAACCCTAAAACAAAAACAAAAAAACCTACAACACATGAGGAAAGTTATTCTTTTGCCAATGTATTTTATAGATTAAAAAAAAAACCCATACTGTCTAATACAAATAAACAATGGAAATAATCACAGAAATAACAATATTTTAAGATACAGCTAATCATTTAAGCCATTTCAACTAATAACAAATAGCATATAAATTTTAGAAAAGTTGTTTATCATCAAGGGTTTTTTACACTTCTATAATAACAAAGTTAGTGTTAGCCTATATCCAGGAGAAGACTTGCTGTGGACTTCAATTTTGCTAAACTGAATATCTAGTAACCACTTGAAAAACATGAAAATATCATTATACTTTTGATACTTCAAGTTTCTGTACTATTGTAAAAAAGAAAAATCCCAAACAACAAACATTCTATAGAATACTATTAATTTAATTAGATATACTGAATGCTGTTTATTCATGTGGCTGACAGATTGAGGTGACCCACCATGTCTCTCCCAGAAAATGGCTGGACAAATTTTCCACCTGCATATGTAGTCATATGCATCTGTAAAGATGTTCACTCTACATCATAAATCACTACTGCATAAATATCTACAAAATATTTTAATAACTTATGAGCAGAAGCATGTAGTATCAGTACTCAATCTTGTACCAGCTTTCTTTTTATTCTTCTTAATAAAAAGCCTGATTTTTTTTCCCCATTCTAAATGAAAGTGTTCTGTGGTCTATAATATTCTTAAACTTTGTGGATTCAGAAATTCTCTTTTGAACAATAATAGCAGCTTTATTTCTGTTTTAATCCATTTTCTAAATTGGTTGGAATTTCTTATTGTTGGTCTAGGCTATGGAGTTGCTTGTGGAAAAAGCAATTAGCAGTGCTACTGGACCACAGAGTCCTGGGGATGCACTGAGAAGAGTTTTTGAGTGTATATCTTCAGGAATCATCCTTAAAGGCAAGTTATATTTGATCAGTGTCATAGAGTTTATAAACACTTATCTAATGTAAAATCTGTAATCTTGGCTGAAAGAAGGTACAGATGTGCTGCTAATTAGCCTAACCCTTGTAGGTGGTCCTGGCCTTCTGGATCCTTGTGAGAAAGAACCTTTTGATACCCTTGCTGTAATGACAGATCAGCAACGAGAGGATATTACTTCAAGTGCACAGGTAAGGAAACATAAGTGTGAAGTAACTTAAGTCTCATGGTTGGTTTTCATTTATGGTTTGGTTTTGTTTAATTTTTTTTTAATGGAGCTATATGATGCACATGAATTTTCTTTTCATAGAATACAATACAGTCTTATCAGCCCTGAGCTAGGCAATGAACACGTCACGATGTATAATAGTGATGAATTTTGCACTAAAATTATTTTCCTGAAAAGTTTGAAGCACTCCCATCTATGTACACCTGTAAAGATGTTCACCCTACATCATAAATCACTACATTTAAAATAACACTGGTGTTTAATATTTAATAAATAAATCTGTGTACGTTTAACATTTATTGTGTCCACTTATTGACCATTCGCACTTGCAGCTTACGAGTTTACTGCCCCTACCTCTTCTTCTGATCTTTTTGCTAAAGATTACTAACAAATCTTTGACAGGCCTTGGCTGCTTCAGCGCAAGTCCAGCAGAAAAAACACATGCACATTTAAGCTAAGAAGATATACTATGTACAAAAGTAGCGCACGACTCCTGGGGAAGGAAGAGGGGATTAAGAGAGATGAGGGTTATATCATACACCACTAATGTTCATGTATTCTTCGATAAAGTACTCAAAACCGACATTTGTTGCTAACAAAAGTACGTTCTTTCTACCCTTTTTCTAGTTTGCACTGAGGCTCCTTGCATTCCGTCAAATACACAAAGTTTTGGGAATGGATCCATTACCACAGATGAATCAACGCTTCAACATCCATAATAATCGTAAAAGGAGAAGAGACAGTGATGGGGTTGATGGATTTGAAGCAGAGGGGAAAAAAGACAAAAAAGATTATGATAACTTTTAAAAATCTTTGTTGACAGTGCTAAGAGTGAAGGTGATATAAAGTCCATTTGTTGCCTTGCTTTTACTTCATTCATAATAATGTCTGTTTAAAACATCCAAAACCAAATGGGGAATCAGAATTTGGAAGAGAAAACCTATCTCTTCTGTGAGATTCTGAATATTTTAATGGATGTCCTGTACCAGACATATTATGGATGGAGAGACTGCAAATGGAAACTTTTTCCACAAACAGGAAAAAAAAAAATTTCCCTCATTACATTTTCTTTAAAGGTGTTGCTAATGTTAGTAACTTTTTTTTTAGGTCTTTTTTATTAACATGCGCATTGTCTTTTTAACTGTATTTAATGCAGCATTTGTGCTTCTGTTGCTATGTGTTGACTTTTTACTTAGAAGGTTTTTTTTGTTTGCCTTTGACACTAGTTGTGTAAGTTACTTTGTGTTAGATAGTATAAACTGTTCCCCTCCCAATTAATATTTTACTAAACTTTCTTTTGTAAAGTGAGACTGCAGGATTATTGTTTTTTTCTAAATGTGAAGGGGTACAACACATAATTATCCTGCCATTTGAACGCTCAGAATTACATGTTTTTGCCAATCTTGTGGCACTTAGTGTGATATAACAGTGTAATTAAGACAAATTTGTGTTAATCTAATTAAGTTTGCTGTTAGTTGTGCATTAGCAGTATAAAAGCTAATATATACAGTATGGTCTTGCAACAGTTTTAAAGCAGCTGCATAATTGATCAAAGTTTTGCATGATGTTTTTGGGTTTAATAGAAGGGCTTTTGAAACTAGCATTTTAGGTTAAAAGCATAGGTCTTCGTATGATTGACTTTGTGACATAGCAAGGCCAAAAAATAACTTTCTGAATTTATTTTCTCAACATACAAACAGAAGCAGGCATTTCCCATTTAGACAAAGTTAGTCATTCTTTTCAGTCAACTTTGTCAATACAATATTAATGCCTCTCAGCCCTTAAGATAAATGTTGTCATATCAGTGCCTGTGAGGTTATTCCTTATAGCTATTCCTGTATAAACTTCCTGTGATTTTTTTCAATAATTCAAAGTTAAGTATTACTGAAAAGGTGAAGGTTATCAAAGGAAAAACCCAGAAAATTATTTGATGTGGCCATAGTGTATGCTTATGTCTCTTTCAAAATGCTAAATATAGCAGTGGTGTAAGTAAAGTTACATCATACTGTTGATGTATGCTCTGGTACACAGGTGTGATTTGTTGTCACAGCACTACAGTGGAATACACAAATAATTAGATTTATTAAATGACTAAAACTCATTATACACTGGAAACTGAAGTTTCACACATTCTATTCAATGTATAGTATGCTTTGTTGCAAACCCATAAAACACAGATTAACATAGACTAACATTCTGATAACTACTTTATCTATGGCTGTAGGAGAATATCACATATTATAAAGATCGTTTGTTGTATCTGGTACCATTTATTATGAAAATCCTTTTGTTCTATTTAGAGGTTGAATTTGTCTTTGACCTTTTCAATAAGTAACTGTTGGAGTAAGGGGATCTTTCTGTTTGCAGTACCTACTGCTAACATCATGAGCCTATGGAATAAAAATACAGTATTTGAGAAGAATAGAGGGAGTCCAAAGATGTAACAAAAAAAAAAATTAATAGTGTCCTCCAAGCATCACAGTGCAATTTTTAGGGGAGTGAATCATAGTGGTTAGCAAGTAAAAAGGAAAGCTTTCTCATTGTAGGGAAGACTTCTTAATATCAACATCAGAAAGATAGCAGTAATTATTTGAAGTTACATTCAGAAAAAAGATTATACTAGTTTCTGTTGTCCAGTCTTCATGCATAGCTCCGACCATATGCTCATTGTTACTCTGTTTCTGAGAGGCTGTCTTGCTGCCATGGTGTCTAGTTAGCCATTACTATTTATTTTGAAAGCTACAGGTGCTATTCATGTGGCTAGTTCAAATTCATACCAAAGTTTCTTTCCTTATAAAGCAAACAACTATTCTCACATGTGACCCTAAAATTTAGGATTAAAAAGGTCAAAGATGTATTTTGGATTTCCTGTGTTTTTGTTCCAATGGCTTTTAACTCTTAACCAGTTTCTGGATCTTTTTAAATATTGTATACCTAAAGTGATTCCACATTAAATATGAAGCTGTGACCATGATTTTTGTGCTGTGTGGTGAAGAGTGAAGCTGCAGTTTGTTTCTGGTTTTCCTGACATTTTAATGGGTTATTTGAGGTAACTTCTGACTCTTGTTATAAGAGGAATGGAACAACAAGGTTTCAAAAAAGTACAGAGCTAGCTTTGACTTTAAAAGTTACACTCTGCAAGTGGGAAGACAAAACTGAGACCAAGTAAGCAATTTATGAACAAGTAATATTTTCAATATCCTTTGTTTTGGCAATGCTGCCAGTTTACTAGAAAGCAGCGTTTGCCTTTTTTATTCAGCAAAACTCTGTCTGAACTCCCAGACACTATAGTCATTGAGCACAAAGGGGAAGAATCTTCCCTTTTGTTTTCATCTTAGAGGAACAGTTTGTGAAAATGTGAGCTCTGTTTTGAAGCTTTTTCGAACTTGGACTTGTCAGCCCACTTTATAAGTGTGTCCTATCTGTGAGAAGTGTGGCTCCATGTGGATTCCTGTATACAGGCATTGCTAGAAATTAAAGTGTCGGACATAGTCTGCCAACTTCTTGCCCTTTTATGAAATTCTAGTTGAACTATCAATCTCCTAGAGCTATTGAATGTGATGGCTTCATTTGCTGCTTCTATTTTTAGACATATTTCATCACTCAAGTAATTTAATAGTGTTTAAAATTGCTGTATCTAGTAAATCTCTCAGAGTTGGAATCAATTTTAAATATTCCTACCAAAATTCATATGCGTATTTAACATTCTTGTTGCTGGTTGAATATCTGCTGATCATTAGTCTGTTAAGAATTCACACAATGCCAAATTAATTAATTTATTCAAGAACTAAGACTGGTTTGGACTACCCAAATGGATTTTAATAGCATAACATTAATAATACAAGGTGGGGGACAGGTGGTTGGGGAAGAGTAGGCACAATTTGCAATATGCAAGTTAATGTTTTCTTACTAAGACAATAATCTGAGCTGCATTACTGACAGTACAAGTCAGAACAGTATGAGAGAGAAGGTCTGAATACTGTCATTTCATGTGCTCCTAGGGCATGTGCTGCTCCATAAGGGGATGGCTTTCTCAGAGGTCCAGACCCGTAGCTACCAGCACCATAGGGATACCTCAGTATGCCTTGGGGTGTTTAGAATGACTTTCTTCAGGTAACTACCATCTAAAGAAAAAGTGTAAGTATTTCTAAGAACCAGAGCCAGTGTGATCCAGAATGTTGCCAATATAATAATGTAAAACTGCAGCTTCAAGAAAGTGGGATAATCATGAAGGAACCATTGTGGTATCAGCATCAGAGTGTGCTTGCAGTAAAGTGTTTATTATAATTAAAAGCCTTCCCAGTTTCTCTCAGCAATGTCAATATATTACTAGAATGTTTTCTAAGTGGAGAGGGAATAGGATATGATAGAATGGAATGGGTGGGGGAGTATTTCAGTTGGAAGTAATTATCTAGTCTAACTACCTGGTTTGAAGTCAGGTCTGACCAAGAGTTAAAGCATGTTATTAAGGACATTGTGCAAATGCCTCTGAAACACTGACAGCCCTGGGGCATCAACCAGCTCTCTAGGGAGCCTGTTGCAGTGTTTGACCACCCTCTCCGTAAAGAAATGCTTCCTAATGTCCAGTCTACATTTCCCTGGATAGAGCTTTGAACCATTACCATGAGTCCCGTCACTGGATACCAGAGAGGAGCGACCAGCACCTCCTCTCCACATCTCCTCCTCAGAAAGCTGCAGAGAGCCATGAGGTCACCCCTCAGCCTCCTTGTCTCCAAACCAGACAAACTCAGAGTCCTCAGCTGCTCCTCACAGGCCATTCCTTCCAGCCCTTTCCCCAGCTTTGTTACCCTCCTCCGGACACAGCCAAGTCCATTCACACCCTTCCTAAACCATGGGGCCCAGCACTGCACCCAGCACCCAAGGTGAGGCTGCACCAGCACCGAGTGCAGCAGGATAATCCCCTCTCTTGATCGGCTGGTCCAGCTGCCTTCAGTGCACCGCAGGGTGCGGTTTGTCCTCTTAGGTGTCAGGGCACACTGCCGACCCTCACTGAGCCTGCTGTCCATGGCACCCACAGATCCCTTTCTGCAGGGCTGCTTTCCAGCTGCTCCTCTCCCAGCCTACGTTTATGCCCAGTGCTACTCCATTCCAGGTGCAGAATTCCCATGCCCTTTATTTCTGAGATGGTGCAAGTAGGCTTCTATGGCCAGAACTGCCGAAAATGTCACACAACACATTTTCATTCCCAAATGTATTGTTTCTGGTAATGTATCCAGTTTCAAGTCCATTGTAATTTTGGTGGTCTTTTAAAGAACCAAGGGCATACACATTTTACCTGGAAAATATATGCTCTTTCCTGCCTTTTTTTTTTCCTCTGATGGTCAATCACCTCAATAGCTGCATTTTCCAGTGAAAAGAAGTAATCTGAGTGAAGTATGACTTTGAGAAAAGAGAAGGGATAAACACAAAAATAAAAATGTATCAGAAGGAACAGAATTGATTAAATGTGTCTAACTGAAGAAGTAAAATAGAAAGGCTGTTAGAGTGCTACAAAACAAAAGTGAACTAAAAATGAAACAAAAATTGCATCGAGCAGTAAAACCATCAATTAAAAACTACATAAACAGTGTGGAGAAATTGAGAGAAAGGGGCTAGGGGTTGAGAGAAGACCTGCTACAGCACCCAATTTTCCACTCGTGGCAACTACTCTGCTTCACAAAAAGAAAGGAAAAAAAAGTGACAGGTGATTGAAGATGTTGAGACTGAAATGGTTTAGGCCAGCTGTTAATAAATGTTACATGAAATGCCTCTGCAAATGAGATGGGAGGAGAGGTGAAGAGAAGGGAATAATCTTTCAAGCATCTATCCTATTTCACAGACAAAGCTGTACATCCATGCCTCCATCATGTAGGAGAACACTGGAGAGTGTACGAGCACACTTGTCTAAACACTAGGAAAACAAAATGAATGCGCACGCACACACACACACCAAAAAAAAGGTGTGGTTTTATGCAGCTGACAGACTCAGCTGGGTTAGTATTTCAAAGGTCTCTGAACTCAGCAGCAGAGAGTGCTGTGTGTTAAAGGAGCTTGCACTTGGAAAGACTTCATTTTTACCTTGCTGTGATAAGCATGAAGCGAAAACTGTGATGTTTCAGCCACTCCAGCGTTACTCTCTGTTGACAAAAAAATGCATTTAAAAAAAAAAAAAAAAGCAGTGAAGTTGCCATGCAGCAAAATGCAATATAACATCTCTTCTACTGCATAATGATAGCTGTTGTTAGAAACACAGTCAGGACTACACTCAGGACTATCTCATTAATAAATTCGAAGTAAATACTTTTGAGGGTAAAGAAATTAAACACTTCAGAGTGAGCACAAAGAGAAAGAAAGAAAAAGATTAAATTTGTCCAGAGTCACTAGGGGGCTGCATAGAAGGAATGAGCCATAGAAGTTTTCCTAGTAAGGATTCCCACTGAGGAAGGCTTGATAAAATGTATGTCAGAAGAGTTTCTCTTCCTTGAGGAGAAAAGAGACATTTTTGAATGCAGTTCTTTTTTGAGGAGTTAGTGTGCAGTTTTGCTTTCTTTCGTCCATGCCTTAAGAAACTTCTTGTAGCTTCTGCCAGAGGTGATATTAGGGTAATAGATTCGGGATAAACATTCCTCATATGACAGTGGTAAATCATAAACCAGGATTCTGGATGCTTTAACTAATGTCCCCAGCATGTTCCCCAACATATCCAAAGGCATAAGATGTGCCAGTTTGCAATCTGTGTGACCAGTCCAGACCTCCTATTACAGAAATATCCAGGGCTGAAGTGTTTTCCAAAGGAGCAGTGAAGCAGAGTGAGAGAAAACAGATATGAAAGCTTGGAACAAAGTCCACACAAGAAAATTCCACTGACCCTCTGCAGGTTTATAAATTTTCCCAGAGGAACAGTCCCTCTACACATGTCACCCATGTATCAGAAAAGACTAGAAAATTTAAAATAACTTACTTCCTTGTAAAAACCTTCTGGAGCTCTGGAATCACGAGTTCTGGAGACCCCGAGACAAAAGTTTTCAAGTATCCATCTGATACTCAAGTGTGTCAAATTCCTCTACAGACATCTGCATGAATATATTTCAATTGTAGAAAGTTAGGTCAAGAAACTTCAAAGGCCTGGAGCTGAAACCCACGGCAATTCTGCAGAAAAATGTTCTAGAAAACCAAAGACAGTTGCTAACATGGAAGATATATGGGGGTTTTGGACTTTTTTGGAGTCAGGGACATGGAAAACTAGAATCAGCCTCTAGAATCATGTTTGTAGTTTACCATTAGTTTCTGTGAAAGACATTGTAGCTTTCCTTATGGGTTAGGTTTGTGCCTGTTAACCTAAATTATCTGGACTCGAAGTATCAGTGCAGTAACTGTATGGGAGCTGGGGACAACAGCACAAAGGTTTAGCTGGACAGCTTTCTGTCAGTACCCGACATAGTGACTCACACATGCATTTTTCATTAGGAAATCAAAGCCAGGAGTATGTCAAGGGTCTGGTAGGCAAAGTAAAACCAGCATATGCTTTACTACAGTCATGTACTAGATGCAATTTTCTCTGCTAAAGGAAAAAAACAAAAGAGACAGGACATTGTGAGCTTCAAGTCTCTATGGATATTTCACGAAGAGAAAAGGCTACTATCTAGGCCTATTACTGAGTATTTTTCCCCAACGATATGGTGGAACCTGCCTGCACTGTACCCTGTGACTCAGATGCTGGATGATTCTCCCCATCTTCTCTTCTCCAGGAGCAGGAACTCTCATGCCCATTAGGAAGAGTCCTGCAAGGAATGCCTATTTAACTAGATGGACCAGATTCCCAGCTGGAAATTTTCATCTGCATTGTGTCTGGAGGAGTTACTTGGGGACAAAAGAGTCATGGCTATGCAGTAGCACCAGCAAAGAGCCATTGGCAGCTTTTTCAAGCACCCAGCTCAGGGTCTGGCATTCAAACTGGGAGCTGCACTTTGCTCTTCCCTTTCTTCTTCTCTCCAAGACAAAAGACACAATTCAAGCTCTTTGATACATAACAGCTATTTACCTTTCTTACTTTCTCATGATCCTTACCACCTCCCTGTGGATGGCAAGTTAAGAAAAACAGAGTGAAATATGAACCCTGATTTAACTTTGTCCCACATCCATCTGTTGGCATAGGCTTTCTCCCGGTATGGATGGGCTTTGACTCACCCTTTGGGTACTGTTAAGAAGTTTCCAACCTAAAGTAATTTGGGTTCACAGCCTGTTAGAGAATAAAAGGAAGAGGTTCACCACACAACAAAGAAGTTGGTGTGTGCCCATGAACAAGTAATTGTGTTTGCTTTCAAGAGAGCTAAAAAGATGGGGGGAAGTTCCCTAGCTCTCTGTTCTTTTTCTGACACCCATGCTTCCTTGGGTGAGCAAAGTCATTAGTTACTCACTTCCTCTTCCCCCACTAGCTAAGAAAGGAGGCAGTTTTGCTATTAGATGTGAGTTGATTTGTTCCCTCAACAGTCGCAGCTCTCAGAGCAATACTTTTTCCTCTCCTTGAGTTACAAACATGTAATTCCCAACTATGTCTCTATGACAAAAGAAACTGTGGTCTGGGGTGTGTTTTCAGCAGTCAATGCCTTTGTCCTACTCTTCATTCTACCCTTCATTATGTACATGTTAATTTAGGCTTGCACTCTTCTGCATTCATGTTTTGGCACTATATGCCCCATATGGCAGATGAAGCTGCCTGGTAAGTGGAGGGATGCCCTCATGATCCCTCTCTCTACACATTACTATCTACATTATCACTTGATAAAGACTTTAAATTTCTGTTTGCTCATTAGCTCTGGAAGGTTCTTGCAGAACAAAAACATTCCGTAATTAGGGGATGGACACAAAATTGTAATGGTTTGTATTATTAACACTTAAGGAACTGCTGTTTGCCATCTGAGTAATGAACTGGCCATGTGGGACCTCCTAGATGGCTTTACTTAAGAAATAAAAGGCATCTATTCAACCACCTTCAGGAAGGAACTAGGCACATCATGTTCCAGGACTGAGACATGGGATGGTGCAGGAGTCAGAGGTTTCAGTTGAGATGGTATAGAACTGTTTTCCATTTGCTGGAGGAGATTCACACAAAATCTCCCCAAAGACATCAGGTTCTCACAAAAAATAGAAAACTCTACTTAAAAATGAAACACACAATACTGTCAGTAAAGAAAGAAGACTGCAACAAAGATAAAATATAAAGAATTCACACATGGCAGAACTACACAGTCTCTGACCATATACTTTGTAAATGAGAATTAACAAATTGTTGTATTCCACAGCTCTAAATATTACCTTGGAGTTCACTATGAAGGTGCCAGAGTGTAAAGTATGAAATCTGAATCAAGTTTGGAATCTAACTCCCGAAGTGTACACACAGATGAAAATGCTGCTGTGAATCAAGTGCTAAAAACGTCATTTTAGAGCCTTTTTTTCATCTGCTTTCTTTTTATAGAATGGTCTTAATTTGCATAAAGCTAACATAAATTCCTGTTAGTAGGAAATTACATTAACCTGTGTAAAGCAGAAATAGCTTCTGTCTGGTTTATGGGAAGACTGATTTGCTGACCTTTCCCCAGAGGACGTCACAATACATTCCTCATTTCCAACTTTTTCTTTGAGAGTTTCCAGCAACCTGACTTTCAGCTTCATTTTAAGTCTATTTCATTTGTTGCATACTGATTTCAGCTACTTTACAGTGTTCCTGTAATGTTTAATATACTGAAACCTAAACTGAGCTATTTAATTAACTATAGCAATAGGGAGTATCAGGCCCAGCATGTGTGGCTGCTCTCAGTGTACTCAGGGTAAACCCAACACTTTTGGGATACCTTCTACCTTCTGAGCAGGCATGGACACCTGAAATCCTGTAGGTCAGAATAATAACACATATCCTACAGAAATACACAGATTTCTACACCTAAGGGCAATTGATCTGCTAATGCTCAGACAAGTATGGAAAAAAAACCAAAACAACCAAGACAACCAACCAACCAAACAAAAAACTTCTGAATTCTAAAAGAAATTCTACCCAGGTACCTTTTCCAGATAGGAGGATTGGAAAACCTTGACAAATGATAACTTTGTGGGATTCTCTTTCCAGCTGCTACATTAAAATCTTTACCTGTGTCACTGTTGGAAGTGAATTTACTAAAAGCAGTCTCCAGACCTAGGTCCATCCACAGTGAGAGGTCAAAGGGGGAGCACAGCCACAGAGTCCAGCCAGTAATTTACCACTCTGGAATGGAAGCTCTGGACACATTTGTGTTTTGCAGGTCCACAGCAGGGCAAAGACTATTTTCTTCAAAAAGGGAGTAGAAGTTCAGATGTAGTCAATCAAGTTTGCTCAACACTTTTAACACTCAATTTGTTATACCTGCCTAACCTACGCCAAAGCCCCCTTACCCACAATACACTGTGACCTGCATCAGGGTACCGATGTTTACAAAGCCCCAGGCTTCGAAAAGCTGTATTTGGTATAAAGTTGTGTTTAGTGATCAGTGAAGGGGGACTCTCAGCAAAGTCAATTTCAGCCATGCCAGGCAGATTTCTGGAGGTACCCTGAGTGCTGGGCAGCCCCTTGAGGCTGGTTCTGAATGAGGAGTTTATTTGGGTACCCCCCTTACCTTCAGAAGGAGCCCAGTCCCTCCACTGTCTGTAGGGGGAATCTACAGAGATTATGTGTGTGGGCTGAAGTTGGTTCTTGTAAGTACTTCTCACTAAAGAGTTGGAAAGAGGTTTTAGAAGAGAAAGGGAGAAGTCTACACAGAGATCTGCCAGGGTAAAGGGAAGATCAAAGACCTCGGTGATGTGTAATCTGTTGGGGCACAGTGTGTGGGTTACAGCTGGCCTTTTCAAATGCAGGTGTGTTTTACTGAGGTAAATCAACTTGTGTATTTGTTTGATTTATTTTGTCCATCTGGAAAAAAAAAAAGGTGAACACGCTTACTGATGAAGTGGGGATCCTAAAGTAGACTTCAAATTGCAGGAAAACGGTTTCAAATTCCTATCATAGTGATGCTAGCCTAAAGCATTTGGCTGCCTGGGGAGCAAACCCCTGGAAGGAGTTTTTCTTGTCCATGAGCAGCGATGTGTAGATATTTTGCTGGTTCAGAATACCAATAACATTCCAATTTTTTAGATCTCAGGGGTTTTTTTGGTGAGATGTTGAAAAACAATTCCCATGTGCTATGTGGGAATTAAAGCTCCTTTTGCTCTTCCCATCAGAATTAAGATTCTGGCCTTGTGTCAAAACTTCCCTTCCTCTCTGATATGTGCTTGTGCCAGTAAGTAGCTGCTTTTTGACTTTGTATGCTGTAAACTTCAGGGTGTGCTTGGAGTTAATCCTGCTGTTGCCACTGTAAAGTGGGATGCTTTAAGAGAACTTTTTTTTTTTTTTAATGCTTTTGTGTGTGTGTGTGTGTGTGTGTATTTTAATACACTGGAGAACATGAAGGTGCTGTACCAATTTTTCTCTCATCCTACATTTATATCACAGTCATCTGGGCTGTACTTTTGACCTATGCAGCTGAGGTTAGATGCAATATAAAGGAATGATGTGGAAGCAGCTGTGGAGTGAAAAATGAGAACTCCTCTGTGTGGGATACCACTCCAAAATAGCCTTTGTTGTAAAACTGCTGATGAAACCAAGTGTCAAGTTGTTTTCAGTCAGAAAGTGTTTAAATCCAAAAGATGTAGATATGATTCCTTGACCTTCAGAATGAAAATAGGGAAATCGGTTTATTTCTGAATAAAAACAGTCATTTCATTTTATTTTTTAAAATGTTGTTTTATGACTCCATGTACCTCTTTTTCTTTCTCCTCTTGTTTTCCTAAGGTCTGGTTTTGGAGCAAGGTAAAAAAAAGTATTACAAAAAAAAAAAAAAGAGGGGGGAATGATATGAAAAGTTCTTAGAGCTAATATTTGAATGAGCTATTGATTTTCATGTCCTATGGTCTACTGAAGTTTGTAAAATATGTTTGATTTTTGTAAAAGTATTTCCATAAAGTCTACTGTGTACACAAATTGTTGCCTGGGTTACCATTTAAATTGCTGGGTAGTCCTGCTGCATTGCCACAGGCAGTTAACAATATTTGCATTGTTCTGGATCTGCATAAAAATTAAGCTTTTAAAAGTAACCTAGATACCTGGTAAACGTGTTGTTTACTTACAGCTCTGATTATACAGTGTCTGAAGACAACATTCCAGGCAGGCTGAGGCACTTTAATAGACATCGGACAGCGGACTTCTCCGGGTGTATCAGCAGTCAAGTTTTAGAGGATTTAGAGGATTATTTAATTTTGTTTAATGATGTTTTCTTGAATGTCTCCTGCCTTAAGTAAAACTCAGCATCTTAATATTTTGCTTAGACGTTGTTTAACATTGAGTTTTCTTAGGAGCACTGAATGGGTACAACACAGGTGTTTTGCAGTGAAGTACGGAACTGAGAGATGGACAAGTGACAACTTGACCAAAGAACAGGCAAGAGCTGGCAGTTTTCGCAGAACGCAGAAGAGATGTGGTTACCCCGAAATGAAAAAAAACCAGTGGGAGCCCAGTTAGCTCAAGCCACTCAGCACCCACCGAAGAAAAGGCCCCGCGGGATATGTTCAGGTCACACGCTGTCAGTAGGCAATGTGCAGAGCAACGGAGACACCCCATGAGAGAAACCCAAGGCTGTGGCTCATCCCTGTAGGTGCCACCCTTCATGGGGACCGGTTCCGACCCGCAGGTGACGCTGTCGGGTAATACCGTCGGGTAACACCGTCGGGTGACACTGTCGGGTGACACTGTCGGGCGCTGATACCAGTCCTGCACCAGCTGCTCCGGCCCCACCGCGCCGCCCGCCCCCTGCCTGCCTGCGAGGTGCACAGGGAACCGCGCCTCCCGGCGGCCGGGGCCGCGCCACAACCGGTCTGCAATTCCCAACACCATCCCGCCTTTGCCAGGCGCGGCCCCTCGCGGCCAATACGAGGAGGGCGCGCTTCTGACTGACAGCGACTCTGTCCAGTGAGGACGGGAGCGGCGGCGGGGGGCACCCTAGAAATGGCCGGCGGCGGG
>JANHGL010016662.1:0-45527 GCA_024611195.1 Ceyx melanurus
GGAGGGCAGGGCGCCCCTTACCAAAGCGGTGCCCAAGGAGAAAGCCGCCATCAGACATGCCATATGCCCCGCTGCCCTCCCGGCTGCTAGCAGCGTCTCCCGCTCCGCCGGCGCCGCGCCGAGCCCTCGAAGTGCCGACTCTTCGCCCAGACTGGCTGCGGAAGGCAGGCGGGCAGGAGGGAGGGAGAGGTCTCCGCCGAGCTGGGGCCGCCTCCGCACCGCCAACCGCAGGAACGGCCCCGCACGCTGCCCTCTCGCGGTCCCCGGAGCGAGGCTGGGGAGAGGGGCGAGGCGGGCCCGAGGCCGGGCAGGGTGATTCGGGCAGGTAGGGTCACCTCTCTCTCCGTCGCGGGGAGACGCGAGCGGCGTGCTCAGGCTGCGGGCTGCCCGCTGGTGGCCGTGGCTTTCGCTCTGCTGGAACACGCGGCGGAAACTTCTCCGGGGGACTGGGGGCCGAGGAGCGCGCCCCGGCACGTCACTGAGCACAGTTGCCCAGCATCGCCTCCTCATTGATAACTGGCACAGCTCACGGTCCGGCTTCCTAATGACCTTCCGAAAGGGATAAGGCATGCCGTGAACGGCGGCACCGTCTGATTCCGGCTTGTGCCATACCGTGTGCATGAGGAGGAGATGTCTCTTCGGGCCCAGGGACTGACAAAACCAGCCTAGCAAGCTGCTGTGGTTCAGAAATTGAAAGATAGGAAGGTTGTCACTGAGTTGCCAACTTTGTTCATTTTTTATCCCAAGTTGAAGATCTGCATTTCAGTGAGATCCTGCAAAGACAACCTGAACCACATACTTGCCCGTGAAGTGCGATGGTTGGTGTTGCCATTAGGGTTGTATTGGCTCTGCTGACTTGAATCTAGGTCTGTGACTAGGTCTTGAGTTAGATTCATTAGCCATGCTACCCTATGGCAGAAGTGTCTGCCCAACCAGTTTACCAAGAAGGCAGATACTAGAAGACCCATGAACTGTCTGAAGATGCCTCTTAAGTTTCATACACTCTGGGCCCAGTTTTGGCATGTGCTGAGGCTCCCTTTCTATTCCTTTGCAAGCATCAGGAAGAGCAGGTATGTTGGGAGTCTGAGAATTTAATTCAAAGAATCTACCAAACATTGTATATATAAGTTCATAACCTGTGAGGAATCTTCTAACCAGGGAACTTATTGTAACATTTGATTGTTGTGTAGCATTGTACAGACATGGAGATATTCTTCACAGACAGACAGGGGCCCGTCTCCCACAGTAACCCTCCTTCTGTCAGTGGCTGGAAGGTGGATGCTTAAATAAATGCTTAAGTACAGGCTTGTATCAGATGTCTTCCTGGTAATCTCCCAGCCCACAGCCATTTTTGGCTCAAGGACTTCTGATGCAGTTGTCACTTCAGAACATGCTAATAATCCTCAGCAGATACCTCTTTCATGAGAGAAGACTTCCTCTTGGAAACACAGGAGCTTTTACCATCCACTACATCCTATTGCCAAGAAATAGAGTGAGGAAACTCACTGAGCTTGACCTTGGATTCAATCCATAGATGGTGCAGAAAATTATTTACTTGTAACTCATGTATTTTGGAACAAACACCTTCCTGCCATGGAATACCAGACCAAACATGGATGTGTCCATCCAGAAGTCCTCATTGAAGGCTTAAACTCTGAGAAGAAATTAGAAATACAACTATCTCCTAGTATTAGAAATAAACTATGAAGCATTATTCCAGTGAGGGTCCAAGGTTTTAATTAACTTCATTTGGTGCCCATGTCTGTAGCACCTGAAATTTATTCAAGCTTTTCTGTCTCCTTTATTGTCCCTTAAAAACACTGAGAAGGCTGCATTATCTCCTACAGGACCTGGAAGATGATGTGGAATACTGCTGTATATGTCTAAGGCATTTACTGAGTAAACTGAACTGCTTAAAGACACTATGTATTTTAGCCATGAGGTGAAACAAGAGAAAGAGAGCAAGAGATACCGTGGTCTTAGTGATTGTGTGATACAGGTCTAGCATGATGCTTACCACCCTTCTTAAAGGCTCAGGAAGAAGCAGGGAAAACTACATAAAGGCTGTAATGGAACTTAAATGTACAGTACTGAAATCTGCTGCACAAACAAAAAGTTTAGCTCCATCTGTAAGCATCATAGAGTACTAAGGACTGAAATGGTCCTTTGCAGGAAGGTGTGTGCTGCCTGCTGGCCTCAAGGCTGCCCACAGGGGCTCAACCATGTCACCAGCTACGTCATGATAGTGCCCCTCCATCACAGGCCAGCAGCGTGTAAGGAGGAGCATTGCACTGAGTTCATGCAACTGTTATATGCCCTGATCAATAAAGTAATGGCATCTCTATCAGTGCTATGGCTGAAGCAGTGTGGGCTCAACTCAAAGCAGTATTTGCCATACTGCTTTTAACAGTGCATGTGAAAAACACCCTTTGTTGTATGAAGTGGCACAGAGTTGGCATGATACAAAGACAAATGGTGGCTCAAACTTTCAGCCTCAAGCCCGCTCCCATCATCTTCCATGAGAGTTTTTCCTGAGCAAGAGTACATGACCAAATCCTGAGGACTTAATTTTTTTCATGGTGGCCACAATATCAGTAACTAAAGGAGCTTCGTGTAAAACACTGAGACATAAAACAGGTTTCTCAGAAACTGAGTTATTTTTGGTATCTATTTTGATACCACACAGGAAAAAAAATGATTACATAAAGCATGCTAAAAATAGCAGTCTCCTGCATTCCTATGTTCCCTCATTAACTCTTTCATTAACCTTACAGGTGATGCCCTGGTCCCTGCAGAAAAAAAAAGGTAAAGAACACAAGTCTGTTGGGAAAAAAAAAAAAGAAAAGAAACACAAAGAGAGACATAAAAGCATGTTTAAAAAATCCGGGACAAAAAAAAAAAAAAAAAAAGGAAGCTACAAATGAAGGTGAGGACAAGTAGACAGGGACAAAACTCTGACTCCTAAAATAGATGAGGAAATAGTAGTAGCTTCCAGGCTTTACAGCAGGGTAAGCATTGCAGACAGCAGACCGGTGCAGCCCACAGGAAAGAAAAAGGACATTGCAAGCAGAAATACACTGGGAAGGGCAGGGAAAAGTAGAAATGCACCAGCAGCAGAAGAGGGAGGATTTACAGCACAGCCATGGGAGGCATTTCACTGCAGTACTGATAGCTCTGGTGTCTCTGCACAAGAACTAGTTCATGGACAGAAGCAGTGGAGCCTGGGGAAATACTGGGACCAGTGTGGACTTAACCACTGAAGTACAACATGTAGGAAAAGTTCAAACAAGAAATGTGGAAGAAATGAGAAAGTCTGCCACTATAAAAGGCAAAATATTTTAGATGGAGTTTTCATTTTAAAAATACCTCGGCTTTAACTATTTCCAGCTTGCTGGTCTGGGCAGAGTTTAAGGAATTCTATGGAAAAGATTTAAGGAGCTTTTGAGAAAAATGTCCCCTTTTGAAAAAAAAAAAACAAAACAAACGTTTCTCAAAGAAAAGCATTGTGTGTTTTAATTTCCAAATTATGTTTCTAAATCTACCTAAAAAGCCATAGGACCTGAAAGAAACATTCCACTGTCAAACATTAATTCAATTACTGACTTAAATAAAAACCCAACAACTCTTGATCCGAGATGGAATGTCACTCTGTGATTTGAATATTTACACTGGTTTGGATGATTTCTAAAGTATGTTTTCTCTCTTCTTGTGCCCTACCCCAATTATTTCCATAGGTTTAGTGAAATAAGAGTGGAAAGGCTATAGGTAGGTTTGAGTATCCTAAAGATGAAGTTGGAGAAAAAACTGGATGATCTGATCCTGAAGAAGTCTGAGATATTGGTTTTCAGGCATCCAGTAGCTGGGTGAGTCTGCATTGTGCTTTAAAAAAAATCAGGGAGGACCAGAAGAGAGCATAGTGTGTGTGTGGGGGGGGGGCATCAGTATCTTACTGGAATATAATTATTTTAACTTCCCATTTATTGGGACTTGAAAAACATTAATGTACATATTTTCAGGTGATTTATCAAACAAACTACCAGTGACATATCTTTACTCCTAGGTAGTTAATAGCAGCTTTGCACCCTGTCTCCAACTGACAAAGACTATTCCTAGTGCTTTTTGGCAGTGGGCTGAAAATTTGAAGAAGCATCTTACTAAAATACAGTAAATCCCTGACTTAGATCACATTTTTCTTCTCCCTTCCTGTTGCTCCCCTTCCATATTTAATGGAACAACGGTCATAACTCCTCTCAATTTTGTCATGTATTTTTGCACATAGCATTAATACTTCCCTATCTATACTGGAAATATTAATATAATGCTATTTGAGAAGAATATGATCAGTCAGTTTAAACAGATCTGCCTTCAGATCTATTTAATATTAAAGAACATAATCAGTCTTTCAAGTTAGGTATACTCTATATAGTGGGTGGGATTAGTCTCTAATTTTAGCTGCCTGGAGAATCAGTAAGCTAGTCATGCAGATTTTCAGTCAGTGGAGAGAACTGGACATGCCCCCCAGAAAATTCATTCTTTCCTTCTTGAATATTTACCTTGGTTTGGGATGGTTTCCAAATCCATCTTTGCTTCCCTATCAAATGGGGAGGGCTTCAGACACCTAGCTTGGAATAGCCATGGTCTGTGTTACTGAGACAGGTGTCACCTAAACTATGCTCTTATGCTGCTTTTGTCTTCAACTAACATTTCCAGGAATAACAAAAGAGATTTTACATGTTTATTTTATGTGAGATTTTAATCAGTATTTTTATATCTGGGTACTCTTATGTTCCTTTTCTGAGATCCAAAGGCAAGACATCCAAGAGCAGAACACCAACCTATTTCTGGCCAGTTTTATCTGCAGTTCATTTCTGTGACTGCCCTCTGTTGTACTCACGGAAATCAGTAGGATGCACAGCACTCACTTTGATGTAAGGGGGTTATTTGTTGAGTGTTTTGGTTCAATGAAAGCGAGGGGGATAAACTGAAAAGAAGTTATAGTAGGTGCAATGGATTAGCTCAGCTCTGCAGGAGGTGGTGACCCATTAGTCTGTATCTAAGTAGCTCTCAGTTGCCATAGGTAGCTGATCCCAAAATGTGCTAGGACAGAACAAGAAAACACATCATCAGTCTTCCTGCTCAAACAATTAGAGTTATTTTGTCAGAGATTGAGCATAATTTATATGATCTTGCTACTTTCAGTTGATGTCAATGTAGCACACTCACAGCAAATTTATTTTCCCTCAGTTATCATGAGGGGAGAAATAGCAAATTTTTCTGTCACCCGTGTATCATGCTGGAAGTAAACAAGGGCTCTAGGGAAAAAGTCCTCAGCACAAAGGCTGTTTCAGACGTGTTTCTGCATTCCTACTGTGCAGTCCTCCTCAAATCATCCTGCCCTCCTTATGACCAGACATGCAGACACATTGCTCAGACTAATGGCTGGAAACAACAGCTAAGAGCTGCCAGATTTTAGGTGTCTTAGACTGCACCTTTCCACACTGTAGCCCCAGGGTCTGGGCACAAGGGAGCAAGTGATGGAACTCATGCAACAATAGCAAAGGGGAAAAAACTTCAGCAGCCCTCTTGTGAGCAGATTAGATGAAGAAAATATTCTCACGGTCTGATGAAAAGGCTGCAGTGTCAGTCCAAAAGGCAACTTGGAAATTAGGCATGGCACCAGTCTTAGGAAACCTTTGCCAGTTTAGTCAGTCTGTAAAGTGCTGAGGGAGACAGTTGAGCACCTGGGAGAGGGATACACAGACATCAGCAGAAAAATTTAGGCCGAAGGAAATTGCAGGGGAAGACTCATGCCTGGAGGACTTGGACTTTGTCCCTAAAAGCTGTTTCCAAAGGGGATTCTCATCCATGAGACCAACTCATGTTTTTCTTGTAGAAAGCTGTCCCATTACACACAATAGCATTCATTCTGGTGCTGAAAAGTACATTTCAAATTCAGTCTTTGCTCAATTTCAGAAAAGGTTTTGAACATGCCTGTTGGCTTGGGACAAGGTCTGAATCAGTGAAATGAAATATTCTGTGGGGAAAGCATTGAGTGTCTCTTGCCTTGCAGTTGTGTTTTCAAAATGAAACAGAACACCATATGGGGAAGGGATACAAATGCCACCCTCCCATATTTTTATGGTAGTCCAGAGTTTCACCCCAGGATTGACAGCTCTTCTACAAAGAAGACACCAAATAGCCCCCTCCCCACCGCTCCAGGTTAACCAGAGCAGTTACTGTGCCTGCCAGAAAAAAAACCACTCAAACCATCCACATCAGAAATAATATCAGTCCTTTTCCGAACCCTGTCCACTTCAAGTGGTTTTGTACATGTCTGTCAGTAGAAACACAGAAGAAGTGGGATTTTAGACTCTTCCTGAGAGATATGAAACTCAGCAGTGAAACCTCAATTATTCTGCATGGCCATGCTGTCTGGCACATCTCAAAGGTCATTTTGTAAGTGACATGAACCTCTCTTGATGCTCCCTGCAGATGTATACATTTATTTCCTGAAGCAGTGAGATCCCTGGGAGATAATGACCATGATTCCCAGGCAACATAACCAGTCTGTTGGAGTCTCAGATGCATAGAGAAGTTGCATGTTCTGCTCTAGCTCAGGGGAAGAAAGCTACAAAACCCCTCAAAACTGCATAGATACCAATGAGGCATTGGAAAAGTTGTCCCACTCACTCCTTTCAATTGCCCGCTGAAGAACTGATGGGAACAAAGCACCAACACACTTTTATCAGCCAACTACCTGGACTATCCACGGAAAGGAACGTAGCAGAGTTGATAGGTAGCACATGTTTGTTTGCTTGTTGTGTGTACTTGGTAATACTTTAGTCCAAAATTACATTTAGAAACAAATTAGTGTGATTAACTCTGCAAAAAGTGCCAGGTCCCTGAGAGGCCTCCCAGGGAAGCAGAGCTGTCATTACCCACTAGGAAGCCAAACTGCAGGCCCTAAACTAAGTTCCAATTTGTCATAGTTATCAGAGTGACAATCTGTCAGTTTGGAAAGATGAGCTCCTTGGAGTCTCTGGCACATCTAATAGAGGCTTGAGAGGGGTGTGCTTGGAACTCTGCAAATAATTTGGCACGGTCACAAACCTCACAACCATTGCATTCATTAGTGCCTGACTTCTTTGGGCAGTCCACAGGCCTGATGTGAAAGCCTTTCATGATGTGCCTTCCCTAATTCATACCTATTTTGGCCATTGATAGACTGATACAAGTCATACTAAGAGGTTATATCTGCTAGTCTGGTCCGTTGTGTGTCACGCAGTCTTTCAGTCATGCTCTGTTACCCTGTATGGGAGTCAGTAATATTCAATTCTCTTCTGATGACAGGTATTCTGGCTTTATTTGAAGGTACCAAATCAAGGAAGGGCAAGGTTACCTTTGACAGTTTATTCCACCAGTTTGTAACTTGCTGTAAAATAATTTGTAGAGTGTTTATGTGTCTACCCCAGTTTTCAATTATTTGTTTGCTTGTGTAATTAACCAGGTTAAAAAGCCCTTTGCAGTTCTGCAGTTTTCCCTCCCCTGTTTCCAAGAAGGTAGGTACTTAATAATCAAGTTGTATCCAATTTTTTATAAGCTAAACACAATGAACCCTTTAGGGCTCCCTGTAAGGGAGTTTTTTTCCTGCCATCTGATCATTTTTGTCTCTTTTTTTATACCTTTCCAGCCTTGCTTTAGAGAAGTCAATGCCAAAACTTGATGCAGCATTGCAGTGTTCATCCCACTAATGCCATCTCCAGAGTTAACATTACCTTATTTCCTCCCTGCTTATGTGCTGTTAATCCAAGCATCTCATTAACCTTTTTTGTCCACAGTATAACTGTGGGAGCTGCTGCTGATTTACGCATCCTTCAATTGCCAAATCCTCTTCTGAGTCCATTCCTGCTGGGATACAGTATCCTATCCTGTAGGCATGACCTTCATTCCCTATTCCTAAAAGTCTATCTGTGCAGTCTGCTACTTAAGTACATTTTACTTAAGTGGGTCAAGCTTATCAAGAAGTCAAGATCATTACATGCAACAGTCCTAGCTTTGTTGTTTACCATCCTGTAGAAGTCACACACCTTAATCAACAGAGGAGTTATATTTACCTCCAAATCACCGATGCAAATATTTAATCACTTCAGCCTAACACACATCTCCAGTGCAATCTTAATCAAAACATTAGAAGCTTCCCCAGTGATAACTGCCTTGAGGTATGTTAGTTTACTAGTTGCTAACCTATCTTATTTTATGCTATAGCACAGTATTGGACAGATTGTCATAGGACACTAAGTCAAATCTCACAAGAATGTAGCAGTATCATGTGTAAGCATGCATATGTAAATATATATATTTTTAATCAGTCTCATACCTGCTCATAGAAGAAGGCTGACCTGTCTAGGGCAGACTCAGAAAAGGGCAGTCTTCTCAGCACATGGCATTATGCATCTTGTTTCATGTTATAGTCAGTTATTAAAGCTATTCTGTTATTTTATTTTGAGCTGGTGTCACAGACGCCCATGTAATACAGCCAGTACTCCATCCTTTTCTGAATTCTGGTGCAGCAATTTAGGAATAATGTCATTTCCCCAGGACTCTAAATTTTATTTTACATGATGAAGGTTCTCTATAGAGATATTTTTAGGTATCACCACTGAAAACTGTCCAGGCCAATGCTCTAGAAGCTTAGTGCCAGCAAGTGCTGTATAGCACCATTTTCCATACTAAGGGCCTGAAAAGTACTTCTTTGTCTTCCTTGATTTACTCACATCATGCAGCTCCTTTCTGAATTTTATGAAATTACTCTGCTATTTTCTGCAGTGCTATGAGTCATGTCAAGATCACAGTGGGTTTGTCCCATATACAGAGATCTACTGGGACTCTTATCATATTGCCTTGCTTATAAACAGGATGACTGGCATCAGTGGTCCCTCAGCAACCACTGAGTTCCTGTCCAGTGAGACAGAAAGTATCTAACCACCTCAGGCACAATGCTTTCTAATGTTGCCAAGTGTGTGCTTTCCAGCAGTGGTTCACTACTGAGAGCTGCAGAATACAGCATGTGTCCTCTGTTAAAATCTTTCTACTTTTATTTTCACCAAGGTGCACTTTGTGTAGTGCGTGGACAGTAAAGCATCCCCCCTGTTTCCCTTTTGCATTTTGAATCATTCAGATCTACTTCCCACATCACCTCTGCATGCACTGTGGACATCTGCAGATTCCAGATGCAGAGCACCCTCGGTGAGAAGCTCCTTGCAACCATGCATGCATATGCTTATGGTACAACGTATGCTCAGCAGCAGCAGCAGGTCATATTGTTAAAAGCAAGACCACTCACCTGGGCACGCTGAACTAACACAGCAGTTCCTCAAGCACAGCTCAGATCACTTTTCTGAGTAGAAGAGGACAGGGATGATGAACGTGGCAATCCAAACTCACAGTAGATGAAAATGTCTCAGCTTCTTCTTGTTGAAGATATGTTCCCAGTTTCGTAGCAGCCTACTTGCTTTTTGTTGGGAAAGTGAATAGAAGAGTCTTAGGGAAAGGATTTGCCTTTAGGAAGTTTTCACTGCCCAGCTCCCCACTAGCCTAGCTGGTGCAGTGGATTGAAGGCCAGCACCTGCAGCCTCCCTAGCCAGATTCTGAGCAAGATGGCAGGAAAACAGGCAGGATTCTGCAAATCTGTTTCACCTTGGCAGCTTTTCTGTGCAATGCTTTTGGCCTGAAAAAAAACAACTAGTTGTGTACTCAGAGCCTGTGTCAGGTAATTCCAAAACTGATTAGCCATTTCACCCTCTTTTAAACCCCTCAACTCCCTCAGCTCTTTTAAAAGCTGAACAGTCAACTAAAAAAAAAAAAAAAAAAATCACTAAAACTGGCACTTGTAACTTTAATGAAAGGAAGACTAATTAAATTAATCATGCAATAATTACAAGCTGCATTGTACAGTGTAGAGAATGAAAAAGAGGGCTGTTCCCAGCTACCCATGGAGAGATCATTTAATAAAAGGGAACGAGACAGAGACAATTGCAATGCAAGTTATAGGACAAAGCAAGAAACTCCATTTCCTCATATTTAAGATATCAATCACTTCTGACATTGTACAAGTAGAATAAAATCAGATTGCATTACCAGTGATCTGGGAGCCCTGTTTGACAGGGTTTTTTTGTCAGAGACAGCATAGACCATATTTTCCTTTAGGTGAATTGTAAATACACCTTGCACACATTTGCACCATTGTGTTGCAAAAGGCATTAATGACAACCCAGCAGATACAGAGGTGTTATAGCAAAGCAGGAACCATTTACTAGCATAAGACTGAACACCTCAAGGAAAAGGGACTTTTCAAGAATGGTATAAACTGCAAATTCACTCTCTCTTCTAACTAAGTTTTTCAGCACGTTTTGTAGAACTGAGGAAACTTCACAATATTGAGTGTGACCACACAACAGCAGGCCAGCCACAAGGCTTCCTGCCCAGTAAAAAAATATAAAAGAAGAGGAGGAGGGGTTTATCTGTTTTCCATCAAGCTATCCAATGAGACACACGCTGCTGCCAGCTTGCTTGTCTGAGGCAGGCAGGTTGCTAGCAGCAAGAATCAGAACAGGCGTCTCCTGTCAGGCTTGCACAGCCATAACACATCCTTGCTTCCTCACTGCTCTGAGGGCTCCGTGAAGTAGATAAAATGGGTTTGCAAGGCTGGGCAGTGACCTGTCATGAAGTAGTGAAGCAGTCACAACTCTCCTTAACCAGTTTCCTTAGATCTACCAGTATGCATTGACAAGTTAGCATTAAAGGAATTTTCAGCTTGTCCTTGCTAATCTTTTTTATCCATCTTCCTCACTCCTGCATAATCTCCACACACATATACCTTTATTAGGTGCTGAGTTGTCCAATCTTTGCTGATACACAGAATTTGGCTGAAGCTCTACATTCAGGCTACATAAGATAGGAGGCAGCAGCACTCTGGTGTAGATAAGAATATCTGCAATAGGGTGCTGGTGTCACTGAATGTTGGGGTCAAGATACATTCTGATAGGCAAGATGAGAAGAATATAGGATGGAATGACACATGGTGTTTATGTCCTATCATGTATGTCTTCCTCCAAGGCAAAAGTCCTGTTAGTGAAACCTCCATCCCACTTATACTTGAAGCAAAGAAGGGAGGAAAAACACCAGTCATGAAAGATGCTTTGTTTAAGTAGACCCTGTGGGTCATTATTGGTAAAAATCTTGCAAAAGAAAGAAAAAATTTTGTGCCATAGCCTCCCAGTTAGGTGCTGCTGCTGCTGCTGAACTCCCAATGCTTGCAAAAATTACTGCTCTTTCTTCATAACCTGATTTAATGTCCTGCCCTGGCCTATAGTGCCCAAGTGTTGACATGATGGACAACACTGGTACCTTCTTCCAAGGCATGCAAGTTGGGGAAGAGGTTTCATCTAAGTGCCTACAGGTCTCTTACAATGTAGATGTCCATGAGTTAGTCTTGCTTTAGGATCCCTTCAGAGTCAATGGAGAGAAATAGAAATTTCTGAGCGATTTCACCTCATCTGAAGTAGACATCTATAACAAGGCAGATGAATCATGACTTGAAGGTGTTCTTTTTTCTCTGTTGACAAGAGAGGCTGGCCCAATGCAAGACAGATAGCCTCATCCCAGTCACAATGCTACAGAGCAAATACAGCTGCATGTCCATGAAGGGGAAAAGCTGTAGTTCCTGCAGGGAGAGCTCCCTCCTCCTGTACATCCCTGCTAGGTGGCAGCCTTTAGTCCCTGTCCCAGCCAAGGGTGAGCTGCTCTTCTTGAGTCTACTTCTTCCAGAAAGACAGAAAGGGGAACTCAGACATTATACAGACAATCCCTTTGTCCCTGTAGTGCTGTTCACTAGTGCATGGCTATAGGGTTGTAGCCTATGACTTGCCCTATAGGCTGATTGGCACAGCAGTGACAAACCCCAGGCAAGCCAACAGCCTCCTATTGCTATATATTACCAATCTTACATTCTTGTTTCCTTCTTCCAGGAGTGACCGCAGTGAGCACAAGTCATGGATTTAGGCACTGTTCAGCAGAAGTGAAGGAAAAAAATCTTTTCCTTAAATGCTAATTAGGAATGTGGTACTCAAGTGCAAGCAAGCTCACTGAGAGCTGGCACTCTGCAGTTATCCATTTCCTTAGACAAGAAAGGTGATTAGATGTGTGAAGTGACTTTAGTAATAGTTAAAGAAAATGACAGTTGGAATAGAACTTTTTTTTTCATTACCTGAGAGCTAATATTTAATTTTATTATTATTATTATTCATAGCGTGTTTTTACACAGATAATTTGGCCATGCTTGTAAAACTGTATCTTTTTTAAAATATTAATTTAATTAAGTTGCTGATTCAGTGAATCCAGTGTGAAAATCTCCATAAGGAACAGCTGAAAAGATGAAGAGTCCATAAGCTACATAAGCCTTCTGAATGTGATGTACTTGATGTTCAATTAATATTTCAATTTTTTAATCAGAAGAATAGGAAGTTTATTGCTGCAACGAGACAAATAAAAGTTTAGAAGCTGCTACCAATACTGGAACCCATTGAGAACAAGCAAGCAATTTGCATTGCCACAAGTAGTGGCAAAGTCCAACACACATGTCAGTCCCTTGCCTCAATCTGCAAATGACTGCTCCTTGCTCACTGGCTTCATGTATTGCCAACACACCACCCTCCATCCTCACTTCACCTTGCACCAACCCAAAACACAAAAAAGCAAGCAGAGAAGGAGCATGTGAAGGAAAAAAATCAAAACCTTTTTCTTCAAGAGTTCAGAGCTATGCTTTAATCTGGTATTTAGGTGCTCAAAGAGACAGGTAGGATCACACTGAGATTCCCACAGACAACTTTATCCCTTCTCTTTTTTTGTCTGTAATTCCCCACTGAGCTTAACAGCATATGTAACTCAAGAGCTGCATGGCTCTTTCTGCCCATGACAGCACAGCCACAGAGTCTGCTGCCAGGGCACAGCCAAGGTGACCTGTAGGGCAGCAGAATCTCCCGTTGTCTGTCCAGCACCACTTTGTTCCATGTCACCTTCTCAGAGTGATTAAATTTATTAATTTCATGTGATGGAAAAGAACACACTTGGATGTCTTTAAGACAGGACTGAAGTGCACTTAAGCATTGCAAAAGTCGTGGAAAGTGAAATGAGTTTCCAGGCTTCCCTGTGCTGTAGTCTGAGACAAAAAATTAGGAATTACTGAAGATTTTAGTACGAATAGGTCTTAGAGACGCTGATAAAGGTACAGGGAGCACCATCTGGTGGCTACTGCTGCATAATGCAGCATTTACTTATCCCTTAATAGGTCCATGTCTAATCAAGGTAATAATACATTTTTGGGATCTCAGATATAGTGTTATATTCATCCGTTTCATAATTATTTTAAAAAACAAACAAAAAACAAAACAAAACAAAAAAACCCAAACAAAACAAAACAAAACAAAAAACCAAAAAAAAACCCTACCAAACAAACAAACCCACCACCCTTTCTTTATGAAATTGGAAGTGGAGGAGAGAGAATGATTACCACTAAAGGAGTTTTGAAATCCACACACGTTCTTTTCTAATTAACCTTGTAGAAATTATTGCTTTACTGTGCACATGGGCTGTGGGGTCACACAGGCAGACTCACTGCAACTCGAGCTGAAGTGGTAGAGCACAAAACTACAGAAAAGTAAGCTGAACGTGTCTTCAGTGACTTGCGTGGTTGTGTAGGCAATGCCTTGAACCCCTGCAGGACCAAGTCTTCCTAAAAAGCATTCTGAGTTGTTTAGAATCCTGTTTAACCTGGGTTAATGTTGCTGCCAGCAACGGATCACAGTGAGCTCAGAGCAGGGCATTTACAACACCAGTAACAAAAGATTATATTTCTCTGAATTAAAACATCTATTATTGCTCCATTTTCTAGCACAATTTCACATATATTTGACCATGCAAAGATCAAGTTTCCCCAGACACCAAGAGTAAATTAGAATGTGATCTACAACACAAAAGAGCTTAATTTGCTCAGGGCTATTTTAACCAGGTCCATGAGGCATCCAAGTGGATGTGAGTTGGCCAAATCTCAGTTTCTCACTGCAAGCTTTATAACCACAAGTTGAGCAAAGCCCTAAATTTCTTAAATATTTGGAAACTGAGTCCTTAAAAGAAGCAGTTAACACTGGAAACAGTTGACAAATAAACATGTTTATATAGCAAAAATGTTCAAACACAACACATTTTCTGCAGCAGTTCTGTCTGGCTCTGCTTGTAAAATGGAAACTGGGTTTCCAGCACAGATGCACCAGCTTGATCCAGTTCATTGTAGCTAAACATGTATGTTATTCATTTGTGTGCCCAGAATTAAATGTCCTGAGACAACCCAGCTCTCATAAAGACTAGTAAAAGTGACACAGGTCTGCTTGGATTACCAATGGTAATACTTCTATTGCTAGCTTATTTCTACATTATTACACTTTAAAGCAAATGGCATCAGGTTTTTTATTCTAAAGTCATTCATAAGGATGAGACACAGTCCGTAGTTAGGCCAAGCTGTGTGTGATACAGGTAATGTGGGCCTGAGGGACTGTCTGGCTGATGTCTCCACAGGTTGTACATGCTTCCTCAGCACCAGCTGCCAAGGTCCAACCCAGCCCCAACTCCTGCAGTTCCGTTTTCAGGCCATGCCAAGTGCATGCATGCTCTTCTTGGTCTATAGGTCAATATACACTTAGGATATCCTGAAGTCCTACAGCAGTTTCTTGTTGTTTGGATGAATGTAAGCAAGCTGGTAAATTTGGGTAAGGGACATTGCATGCTACTGGCTTAGATCATCTGCAACTTTGACCCTTCTTGTTCTATTTTGTCTTGAATGTCTTTAGATCCTTCATTGTCCCTTTCAGCACATGGTGGAGTTGTGTCTCTGCAGAGGGAATTTCTGGCCTAGTGGCTTCCTTGTGGTTCATAAGTCACTCCTATTCCTCTGACATCTGACACAGGCTGGAGGAGAGCAGTAGAGAGATGACACTTCAGGTTATTTCCCAGGCCCATTTTATTCAGTCTGAGACCATGTCTTATTGTGTAGTTCCCATTCTCCATCAAGAGTCTATAAGGACAAGGGCACTAAGGGAAATTCCTGGTATGGTCCCTATAATGCCAACTGGATAGAAGATAGTGGCTGCACAACATGCTTTTAAATAACATGGGTAGATCCAATCCCAAACTGCCTGTGCCCATGGGAACACAGTGCAACAGTTGAGTATAGTTCTGGTTTCATAGCACCATAATTTTCATCACCACATCTAATAACTTATTCATGAAGTTGGAGCAAAGCTTTAGGTTTTTGACAGCAACTGCAACAATAAAGTTTGTAAAAGGGAAATTAATTAAAAACAGCAAAAGCCTTAAGTTTAATTTCATCAGTTCCAGGGCTATCACATGACATGACAGAGTCTAAAGGCTGTCTGGGGCTTCAGTTCACCAGGAAGTCAGCTGACAGTTTGCTGTTGGTTTCAATAAGAACAGAACATGGGATTTCCTAAGACCTTGGCCTTGATCACAATATGCATAAAGGGAGCAGTAGCTTAAGTGACTAGCATTTAGTAGCTGGCTGAAAAACTTGATCAGCCTAGACTTATAGTACCCACCATAGGATGAGAACCATAAAAGAGCAACACTGACTGTTATCTGAAAGCTGTTGGAGATGGAATAGTGGTTTGGGTGGGTCTTGTCTTCTGAGCTGATGTAGTAATCCTCTACATAGCAAGCTCAACTATTTCTATAGGTATTCATGCTACTGACACTCATGGGGAAAAATAGCATGTCATCATCCCCTTCAGAGGCTAGAAGGCTAACATGGTCAAGAAAGGGAACATCCAAATGTTGGAATTGTTTCAAAACAGGGTAAAAGTTTAACAGATGTGCTGAACCATATCTGATACTCTCATCTGAATGTCAGCTCAGCCTCAGAGGGCACATCTTGCAAAGGTTCACATAAGCAATACTTACTATTGTTGTCTGTCTACGTTCCTCCTGTTTCTATAAAAAAATGGGCAATATATTAATCTACAATTGTCGTGTGATGTTCAGTGTTCTACTTTCAGACTAACACATGTTTCATGCTGTTTCATGCTACAATATATGCTTTCTAGCATTTTAAAATTTCTCCTTATAGATTAGTTGTTATCTTCCACATTTTTGAACTTCATCAATTTACCTCTAATTTTTACTGTCCTGTAGAGAATCCCCCTGGGCTGGAAATTCCATTAGTCCCTTCTGCAGAACCACTTTTCTCTCCTCCTGTGTGATTGACCATATAACTGGTGAGAGACCCTGACCACCCATATCAGAGTGAAGTGATAAAACAGAAAGAGGGCTGAGGCACTTATTTTGGTCAAATATGAGGCAGGAGAGCTGCAGGTTGCTTCTCAGGTGGGAAACAACAATAGCACCCAAAGGCCAAGTATGGTGCTACATCCTAGAAGATTATGGTCCCAGTATACACTTGTTGGCTTGGTACCTTTCAGAGCCAGGCTGCCCAGCAGGTTCCACAGCAGCCCTTCTGCCAATCCACTGAGAGATCCCCAGCATAGGAGAGGTGTTTGAAAAGTTTTGGGGCACTGTATAACTGTCAAACTAATGTTTAGCCAGGTATTGTTTAGCTTATGTGTCTAAGAGAATTAGTCTACAAGCCCATCTGTCTATTCAGCTGTTGACCTTCCAAAAATTTTGCAGATGTTGGCCAATTTCAACTAAACTTGAAATGATGCAGATGACTCCAAAGAAACATTCAGATGTCTGAAGTATGCTGAGGTCACTGAAATATGTGAAAATCAGAGGCTTTTAATACTGCTTGTACTAAGGGAAGGCTCAGTCATTACCCAGAATATATGACATCTCTTGCAGAGCTGAAGAGTTCTAGAGGATGAGAGAGAGGAAACAAGAGATGAGCCAGTGTGTGAGAAAAGCTGGCACCATGGAATGACCTCGGACTGAGGTCAGGGTTGGTCATGAAGATGGGAAAGTGCTTTACTGCAGTAGTAATAGAATGTAGAGAGTGTGCAGGAAGCCAGCCCCTAGGAAACCAGATGTGTAGTTCTGCTGTTTGGACACCCTTAACAGCTTAACCCTATCTCTTGAAACCAGAGCAGCTCAAGTATTTTTCTGAGTAACAATGTCAGTAAGTTCCAAGGAAAAAAAAAACAAACCAAACCAAAACCAAAACAGTGAGATATCAAGAGGAGTCAGCTATAGTACTGTTGACAGTACTGGCCATGCTCCCCTCCTGCAAGTAGAAAAAGGTCCAAATTATATGATGAAATAAGAACAGCAGATGCCTTGAGAACACAAAATTGTAAAAAGAAAGGAAATATTTTATTTGCAAAGTACTTTTGAGAAAATAATTTAAAATACCACCTTTTTTTTTTGTTTCAGAAAGTTTAAATATATTTTGCATGAACAAGTCCCAGGATTCTGTAGTACAAGCCTGCTGTACATAGTCTTTATTTCAGCATTATTTGCAAGGATATCAGAAAGGTACCCTAGCAATGAAAGTTTGCTATTCAAAGTAGACCCCCCCAAAAAAAGAAAGAAAACATTATTAACATAGGCAAGAGTGCTCATTTGTATTTTCAATACATAGGTCACTGGAGAGCTTGTATTTACTAACAGAATACATTGCAAACTGACTGCTCAGTGAATACAGCACCAGAGTTAGATATGTTTAAAACCCATATAAAGTAAGTTTAACGAAGATTAATCACACTGACTTTCCATCAGTGTGGTGGGCTCTGACTCCATACACCAGACCTGAGCAGGACAGCCAAGCTGATCCACATGGAGGGAAAGGGAAAGCAAGTCATGCAAGGCCTCCCCTGTCACAGGTCTCTGAAAATAAATAGATAAATATTCCAGACAGGAACAGAGGCCGCCAACACATATTTGTGTGCTAAGACACCCTGTGCATTCACACGACCTTCCCTTCTCAACCAGCCCAGTCCATTGGTCTGACACAGTGACACTGCTGTCAAGCCAAGGACAGAAGAGCAAGTCTGGACATGAGTTTCCTTGTCAGGGTGATGATACAGCCTTAATTAAGTCAACCTTTTTGCAGTAAGGCCAGTGCTTCTGCTTAACTGGGTCCTCAGCAACGTTCTTCTAGGAGCCATACTGTAAGAATACAGGAAAGGAGGTATAAAAAATATTAAAACTGACTGCACCCAGAGGACAGCAGAGTGGTTTGTGCACCATCACTCTGCTGAGGTCCTTTGTCTGTCCATGTCCCCACAACATGCTACAGTTGTAAACACTTCCTTAGTCTAATTCCTGCCAACTAACCATAACATAACCTGCAAAGACAAAGGGCCTGTACAGTTTGGGAAGCATTAGCCAGGACCTCAACATCACAGGATATTCAGGACCTCAGCAGGAAGGCTAAGCATAGGCATACAGGCAAAATACACAAGCATAGGGAGAGCTAGATTGAGATTAAATACATCAGTCCTACTGAAAATATGTATAGCAATATGCTGCCCTTAATAATTTGTTCAACGTGTTTCAAGCAGAAGAAACACACCCCAGGGGAATTTTACTGGTCTGAAGTTAAGAGTAGTGACAACCAATAAAGGCCATTTCTTTCAATTGTTTAAAGCACAAGGTCTGGCTCAATGTCACAGGAATTTTCAGGTTGCTTTTAGCAGACTCTACTTTGGGATTAGGCCAAGGCCAAATGGCACTGTATGACAAACCATTGCCCAACCATCCATTTTTGAAAGAAAAAAAGTAGAAAAAATAGATGATAAATACTTTGACCCAAAAGAACTTTTTGTCTGCCTTCCCCCATCTAATAATATGTTAAGGCTATGCAATTACTGACCTCCTATTAAACCACACTTGTATTTAGCATACTATACATTTGTCACATAAAAGTGTTTTTTTCTTCATAGCCCAACAGTTAAAGAAACAAACATTTAATTTAGAAGCCTTTGGATCCAACTCCTGTTCCACCAGAGACTCCTATAGCTAGTCCTTATAGTCCAGATCTATCCTATTTCCTTTCAGACTCCTAACCAACCTGCATAAACTAGAACACCATACTGAGAACACTGTTAAAGGGATGATTTATTAAAGGTTGTTATGAACTCAGGAATTTGGTGATGAACATCGGGAAGGAGAGGCTAGAGTTCTCTTAAGATAATATAAACAATTAACAGAGAAGTTTTTGAAAAATAAATTATTTTTCCCCCTTACCCAAAATATATAAATGAAAGTGGTGGCTTATAAGTGCTTGTAGATGAAATTTCCCAGGAGTCCTTTGGGTTCAACAAAATATTTACCCAATCTTTTCTTCATATAGATGTAAAGCAATGTTACCAGAAGAAGCAGCACTAATGCAACTCCGAGTAAAACTCCAAGGACAATCACTGCCACTTTCCATCCAGAACTTATTCCAGTTGGCAGAGCTGGAAGTTTAAAACACATTTTAGAAATGTTAGCTAGAAAAAAGTAAAAAGTAGCTGTAGAAAGCTTGGAGCCCTAAGCAACAGCCGCTTAGGCAGCTTAGAAGCTTTTGAATAAAATGGGTTTATATATATTACAGGTTTGTCATCTAGAACATTCTATGGACACCTCTCAGTCTGAAGGTCCTTATGATCTATTGGTGACATCCATAATTAGCAGCTCTGAGGATTTTCTTGGTGGAAAGTATCTGGAAGCTTTTCTGAGGAGAGAACTCCAAACTGTACCTTAATGAACACCTGTAGCACGTGAGCCTATCTTATCTCTGTGGCAAAGATCTGTGCAGTAATGGTGGAAAGGCACATAGGCTGAATTATAGAGCATTTTACAAAGAGAAGGTTTTAACTGGGGCAGAAGGACTTGCACAACAAGCCCTCAGCTCATAGGAGCTCAAGGCAATTAAGCACATTACCATTACCATGAGCATGACAGATGCAGTATTTTGGATTAATATTCTTCTGCAGAATTTCTACTTTCTCAGCCTCTCTGCACCTCTGCAGTACTTTGTGTCACTAAATCCCCAGTATTTCTTGCAGGGGCCAAAGGTTTTTGAGGGTTGTCCAACAGAAGAAGTGAACCCTTCCATCATGCCTCTATCAAGAGAGAAGTATTGCAGATGCCACTACAGAGGAAGCATCCTCATCCCTGTCTCATTGTAAGCCAGTCTGTTAGGATCAGCATGGGCAGTACAAAGGTGATACTGCAACAAGAAGCTCACCTAGCCCTCCTTCTGTGTGAAGAGAGCCCATCCTTAGAGTGTCTATCTGAGTATGTGCAGTTGCTCTTTAAAATAGATCCATAATCTACATGATAACTGGACTATGTGTTTTGTGAATGTTTAAATAAGTTATCAGAAATACTTGAATCTTAAAAAGAAATCATTTATCTTTTGTGAAGAGCAGAAGATCTACCCTTGAATCTCCACACCACCAGAGAGAAGTTGTTTCAACATCACTTACTTTTTACAGTTATTTCAGTTTGGCTACCGAAGACTCTTTCAAATACTTGACTTAAATTTTCCTGCATAACATTTGCATCAATGGTCTCTTGTCTTTGCAGTAGAGAGATAAAATAAACAATTACACTCCCAGATCTGAATCCAAGCACAGTGATATCAAAGTGGTCTTCTTTCAGTTTAATGCGCATTTCTTTAACAATCTGTGTAAATTGAAATTTATATTTGTTCCATGTATCAGTCAAGTGAGGCAGAGGAGGACTGCACACATCAAACACACATTAGCATACACACAGCAGGATGTTAATTTTCTGCACTTATCATTCCTTCAGGGCAATCATTTGGAATAACAAGTAAATGAATAATGACAGTAATTTTTGTGTGTACCACCAAAAAAAAAAAAAATTACTGAAGGAGAATTCTGGAACAATGCATAATCATTAATTGAAAATCTGAAATCAAAGTCTGACTTCTAAAGCAGTAACCTGTTCATCTAGCTATCAATAAATAATGTACTGAAATTAGTTCTCCTCCTCCACAGCCTACAAACCCACATGGGACTGGAACTGTACAAAATTCAGAATCTACAAATAGCACTTAGTATTTCTTAAATCTTCTTCAGTGTCCCCTAGCTTTTTTAACTTGTACAACTAAACTTCAGGCATGGCCATGCACACACACTACAAGTGAGGTACTTCACATTGGAGGTTTAGAAGAAATAAAATGGCTTTGTCACCGGATTATCAAAATCATGTTGTTACAGACTAACTATGCAAAGCGAAACAAGGGTCTGGTTTGTCTCCCAGTCATTCAGAGGTAAACCAAGTGTAAACCCATTACACCACAAGGAATAATTTCAGATTTACACTGATGTCTCCAAAAGTACAATCTTGCCCAGTGCTTTTGAGTTGATATAGGGCAAGAACAAGTAGTTCTTCCTTCTAAATAATACTGGTTGAACCATTTCTGTCAGGACTAATCTTCTTTACAGAAAATTAGGTGTTTGATTCAACCCAATAATAAAAAGGTGTCTTCTTGCTGTGGGTAAATGATATGCTACCTGAAAAGTCTAAAAGATTACTGCTTTTCATATATAATAATGAACCTTGTTCTAAGTCACTGATCTACCTCCATCTTTCTCAGAGGGATAAAGCCCCGCCCTAGACTACATGCTGCATTGAGTTCTCTGGTCAGAGACTCCAAAAGTGCTTTTATTTTCCCCACCACAATGAGTGGTCTAGATAGAAAACCTGACCCATGCAGACAAAAGTGTGAAATTTCAAGACTACATCTACAGTGAGGTAGTAATGTGGAGTTTAAAAGAAAAAGTTCAATATTAAAACCATAAAAAAAATCCAACACAGAAATTTACTAAGTTTTCAGTCATGCTTGTACAGTCTCTCTTTGGTTTTGCCATTTTTTAAAGAAAAGTGTGACAACAATCATGCTGACACGTTGCACAAGGCCTGAATGAAAGCTTAATAAAAGACAGTAAAGGGATTCCTGTCACAATCAGTCAGGGTGGAGGAAGACTTTTAAATTTACCATCCATGAAATGGAGCTGCTAGCAGTCATAACAGGAGGTTACCTTTGAGCTGGCATTTGGGGAACAAATTAATTACTGCTTATCAAATCTGTGGAAATTCTTAGCTAAAAGGTTTGAGAATCACACTAAGAAATCATTTTCCCTGTTGGTTATTTAAAAGCTATCTGTCTCAATCTTATGGTAGTTTTACCTTTCCAACAGGGTTATCTTTATCAGGATTCCTGAAGGATGTGTAAACTATTAGTGATTTTCTTTAACATCCTGCTACTGCTACTTCTGCATGTCAGCCTAATAGAGGCTCACTCACTCTCTCTAACCTTCCAGTTTCTCTCTTCAGTTCCTCCCTGATAGATACTTCTTGATACTTTCTCTAATCCTGCAACCACTGCCACAAAGCAAATTGAAAATGATCTGGAGTAACAGGGCACACTTGTAAAGGTCTCATATTTCCAATTATGTGTTGAAATGCTATTTTTGAATACTATTCTTTTTCCATCTCTACAGACTTCTTGGGAAAAAATAAATGGAATGAGATTTTTCTTGTACTTATAAAAATAAAATTTTGAAATCCCTTTCATGAAATATCTTACATTTGAGGATAAGCTAGGGAACATGCCCCTCCTCATTGGACAACATTTTCTGTCCTTCAGTCAAGACAGTTCTTGTGTTTCCTATACTGTTTAATCAAGGAAGGATTATCTTTTCTTCTGTCACAATCTTGTCACAATTGATGTAGGTCACTGGTGTTGCTAATCACAAAATTTTTCTTAGCTCATTCATGATGACAAGATTGCAGCAACTTACTTTTTTGATACTTTTAGCCATTGCTTTGTATTCTTCACTATCTGCGTTATAAAGTGATTGATTAAATGTCTGGTTTTTTAACTCAACCTTGCAGGCAAATGTGAAAAAAAAGTGAAACACTCAGGTGAATCCCAGGCTTTGACTGCATGATTTCTGTTTGGCCTTGATTTCTCATGTATTTATAATACTTATTGATAAAATCAGAAACTAATGGTTATAGATAATAAGAAATTGTATATGCATATAATATTTTGGCTTCTGAACCTTAAGATTTTAATCTCTTCCTCTTCAAATTTGTCAGCCATCACAATCCTCACAACATGTTAGTCATTCCTGTATTATTCAAGGTGAATCAACAGCCATTCTCCCTTTGATTTTAGCAGGAGTAAGATCAGTCTATTAGACTTTGCAAGACACTATGTTTTAATATTCCTGAGTAGGTGGATGAGCCCTAAGGCAAAAGAAGCATGCTTTACATAGAAAAGCCCAAACTTAAAATAGAACTGGAAGATAACTGAAGTTTGATGAAGGAATCTTCCTTACCAAAGAAGTGTGAACTTCAGATGCTATGCAAATTGGCATTATACAGCAGATGGCAAAATACTCAGGAATGATACTATACTGTGGTATATATTGTGGTATATTCTTCATAGTTATGAATTTAAAAATTTTCAAATTCTATAAAACTTACATAAGCATGAAGTATCAGGACAGACGGTATTTTGTGGTAAGCAAGACTCAGCTCTGTTGAAACAGGAAGCAGGGTCTGTAAAATAAATTAAAAATTAAAACAATTGTATCTGTGTTTTCATGATTGTTGCTAGTACAAAAAAATGATGAAATAGATGAAAGCATTTAATCATGGCCAAAGAATCACCTAAGCAGCAGTTCCTTTTGCCCAAGTGAGAATTTAGAATTGCAGATTATAAAAATGGAGCATATAAAAAAAGACACAGGTGTGGGTGGGTAGGTGGTATTTGAGAACTTTACCATAATTTGGTGTTTTCAGAATATCAGAGCATTGCAATTCTGGAACTGGTTTTCATATGGAATAGTAGAGGGAAAATTCCTAAGACCTCTCAAAATGCTTTATAAATAAGTCAATGAGAACCCTTTATAATTAACTACATAAACTGTACTTAAACAGACCACTTCCAAACCTTGTTAAGAGGCAGGTATGTATCTTAGTCTCAGCACTGCTTTAAGGGCACACACAGCTTTTGTGTGGGCAGAGGAAGATTTTTCAAGAAAAGCAAGTGGTGTCTGCCTGCAACATAGATTGCAGAGGTACCCATAACGTGATGACTATCAGTGCACAGACATTTCAACGAAGAATGTCCTGTTGAGTGCTCTGGTTGCTAACATATTGGATCTAGGTTATATGTAGAGTCCCTGAATACTTTGTGAGGAAGACAATGTCACCTGGGAGGCCCTACAGGGCATTTGATAAAGGGCAAGGATGTAAGCATTCAGGAATATAGACTTCCCAAACGATACTTTCCAGGTGTATCTGAAATTTTAAGAAGAAATATAGCATATTTCACACCTTCTTATGCTTTAGTGCAGTGATACAATTAAACCACCTGTCTTAATGTCTATATTCTAGGATGAAATTAAGATAACAATGACAATTAAAGACTGCCTGCATTCACAAAAGCTTGTACAAATTAAACTTCACATTACCAGAATATTTTCTGTTAAATTTACAACTTAAGTACCCTGTCTTTTGTACAGATTATCTGGTTCAACAATACAGTCTTGTCAGAATAAGCAGTTGCTTTTACAAACTCTTGTTTAATCCAAATAGTCCTATCCAAGTAACGGGATGAATCAGATAAATAAAGATGACTTATAGGAATGTCATATATAGTCAATTAAATCAAATTAAAAAAAAAAAGTCAATGAAATAAAATCTAAATCATACTGTAAAAAGAAAGAAGAGAAAATAAATTAATTAAAAAGAAATGAGAGGATGATTGAGGAAATACCTGTTCAGATCGTAACTGAAGTCCAGTTAGTGTCAGTACAAGGTAATACTGCCACAGATATTCTGTATACATGACCAGGAAGCAAATGTTTGAATGCAGTTTTTGTCCCTGTAGTTGTTGATCTATTTAACTCCTGCTTTTCATCCATGAGGGAGATGGTGCAGAGGCTGCCTTTCCTGCCACCAGTCCAGCTGAAGTGTATTGCTTCCCCAGTCACACTCTGAATTTTGATAGACAGTGGCACTGCAAAATAAAAAGTTTTCATACATCTGAGGGTGATTCATTTCGCTTCTGCAATGCTTCACATTTAATATTGAAATACAAAAATACTAATTAAACCAATGTAAATCTTCATGAGTTTTCTTAGGGCTGATTTCAACCTTTCACCTCGTTCTCCCACAAGAGCAGAAATAAACTTCTTGCATTGTAGATATAAATCGTACATTAATGTACTTTATTTCACGTCTCCAAAACACAAATGAGTGACCTTCTACTTGTTCCTAGTCTTTCTCACCACAGGCAAGGCAGCTACTCTGATAAATGTTCTTAGATGGACTGCTACTTCACTCTTACTGATATCATCAGGAGCATGTATTACTAAAATGCTGCTAGGAAACCCTAAATTCAGAACAGTAGATAGGCATTTAATAAATGTTTTTCACAATAACATTAAGAAAAATCACCTTTCACAGTGATTTATCACTGAAGGCAGACACCCACTGAAACCTTACTGGGTCCAGGAGGGCTTTACTGAGGTATAGAAACTGCCTTGATTGATATTTGTATAATTATGTATTTTCAGTGGTTCTTTTTGGCTTCCCTTTATGACATTATATCCCAAGATTGTACTTCACATCTGATTGCCCCAACCCATGTGTCTCTCAGACCCAGCTCACCATCTGTGAGACACTTGGACTTGGCCTTTTTTAACTTCATGAGGTTTTCATGGGCCCACCTTTCAGGCCTGGCAAGGTCCCTCTGGATGGCATCCCTTCTCCAGCATGCTGAACACACCACACAGCTTGGTGCCATCAGCAAACTTGCTGAGGGTGCCCTCGATGTCTCTGTCCAAGTTGCCGACAAAGATGTCAGATAGCACCAGTCCCAATGCTGACTCCTGAGGAACACTACTTACCACTGGTCTCCACTTGGACATTGAGACAGTGTGAAAGACCAAGTTATACCTTATCATGCATGTGCATGTCTCAGGTTGAATTTCATGAGAGCACTGACTCCAAATCAGGGTAGGCTTAACCTCTTGGATTTGTATTTAGCATTATTGTGCTTTAAAAATGGAAGTCATATCCCCAATTATTGTTTTTTGGGTTGGGTTTTTTTTTGGTGCAGAATATAAAAAGGCTGCATTCTCTTTTTTTTTTGTCTTTTTTTTTTTTCCTTAGCTTCTCTTTTTGATCCATTAAAAAATGATGAAAGATTCATTACTGCATATTCTTTGAAGTTAGCAAACAGCCACTTGGCAAAAACTAAAGATGCACTATAGGAGGACTACTACTGAAACAAACAAGAATCAAGTTAGCACAGATAAATTAAATGGAATTCTCCCACGGAAACAGCTATCTCTAGTATTTCATAAAAGGGGAATTTTGAAACTCAAACAACAAAAAAAGTTCCAACTCTCCTGGGACAGAACTAATTCTTCTTCCTAGTAGCTGTATCAATGCTGTGTTTTTGATTAAACATGGGGATTGGGATGAGAAGAATGTTGATAATTTACTGATGGTTTTAGTTGTGTTTAAGAATTCAAGGACTTTTCAACTTCTCAAGTCTTATAAGTGTGCAGGTGCACAAGAAGCTGGGAGGAAGCATAGTTAGAGCCACAAACCAAAACCGGACAATGGAATATTTAGTATCATAGAATGTAATGTTCAATATATGGTGGGGAGGAATGGGGTGTTTCCAGTATTACAATTTCAGGAGTTTCTCTTCTCTGGGATCACTGTCTGAAACAGACATTGGTCAGAAGGTGGTGTGCAATTGCATTGTGCATCACTCATTTGAAAATTCTATTATTAATAATATAATTCTTGTTATTTTTATTTTATTTTGTTTCAATTATTTAATTCTTTCTATCTCAGGCTACATGTCTGCTTACCTCTACACCTCCAATTCTCTGCCCCCAACCCCCTCAAGCATGGGGAGGATTAACTAGTGGCTGCATGGTGTTTGGCTGCTAGTCAGATTCAAACTACAACAGCCACAAAAAATAACGTAATATGCAACAAAAATGTTTAGCATTTTATCTCTGTGGCACATCACACTGTATGAGCATAAAGCAAAACATTTCAAATAGAACTGCAGACTGGAACTTCAGTTTTTGTTGAAATGTATGTATATCCAGCTAGTCCTAGATTAAATTCCCTACTTTAAAGATATATTGTAACAAGCTAAAATTCTGACTGAGATTAGTAAGAATAAAAGGAAATTATACTCAATTCTTCCAACAACACAAGAAATTACATTTAATATTATCTATCAAATACTCACAGCAATTTAGAGTAAAAGGAGGATAGACAGGTGTTGATTTCCTAAAATTTGTCATGGATTCGGTCACCAAAGATGTGTCAGAGAGGGTCTTGGCACTAGGCTCAGTTGGTCTACTCCCCTGGTTTGTGATGGGATTTTCATTCTTGCCAGAAGTGGTGGCACGGTACTCTGTAGAGGCCATGGACATTGCAGACAAGGGGCTCCCTGTGGGATTTGAGTTGGGCACCATCTCTGATGTGGCCTGTCCCAGCGTGAGGGATGCTGAGGTGATCCATGCTGCCTGCGTCTCCATACTGACAGCCAGTGTGGACAAAGGGCTGGCCTCAGTGGTATTTGAGGTGGGAGTTGTGCCAGCAGCAGAAGTCGATGGCTTGAAGCTGGGCAAACTGGGAACTGGGCTGTGTGTTGTCATCTCTGCTGTCACAGTGCCTGACCATACACTTGTATCACCAGGACTGGAGGAAACAAGTGCCATGGATTCATGAGATGTGGTGGCCACATCTGCCTCAGTGGTGCCATTGGTACTGCTTTGCTGCAAGCTGGGAGCTACGGGAGATGAGGAGTGACTTTTTGCTGGTGAGCTGTGTCTGAGAGACACAGGAGCAGCACTGCCACTCACTGTTATCACACTAGTGGCAGTGGAATCAGGTCTCATTGCGAAGAAAGGCCTCGTTGTCTCACTCCCAACAGACACCCCGAGTGAGCTCCCTTCTGGAGCTGACATCATGGGCACAGTGTCAGTCACCTCTCCTCCCTCCGCCATTCTCATTGTGGAGGGTGTCACCAGTGATGTGTCAGGGAGGGAAATGGACATCAAGGCATTCAGCTCTGTCATAGTGGTCATGGAGCTGTGTGTAGCCATGCTGTTTCTGCTGTCTTGCTCTCTGCTTGTAGAGTTTTTTGTTTGGTTCTGAGTGGTGCTGTTCTGTTTTTCTGTTCCTGCTGGCAATACCATTATTGTCTCTGTACCTGTTAGCATATGAGAAATGTTGTTTGTCAATATTCGCCCTTTAATTATGCAAAGTACTTTAATACTCTACAAAGTATAATTATGTTATTCTGACAAGATTTTTTTTATCATTCTCATCTTTATTTTTTTCATTTCTTCCTCATTTTTATTTACATACATTCTTTGCTATTCCTTCTGTGAGATTTCTATGCTATTTCCCTTTTAATTTGCATATATTTAAGGAGCACCTTACCTTAATGTTTTCCTGATATTTTTTTTTCTGTTTCATTTTAGTGACTATTACCCTATTATATGCTTTGCTGTTGCTAGACCACATAGTCTTTAATTTTTTATGTTCTTTTCTTCCTTTAAATATGTTTACTTATACATTAAGGGACATGGTTTATTGGTGGACTTGGCAGTGTTATGATTACAGTTGAATTAAATTATCATAAAGGTCTTTTCCAACCTAAATGATTCATGATTCTATGATCTCTCTAAAGTAAAATTTCTAAATTATTTTTTTTCAGCATCATTTTCTCCTCAGCTTTTTTTGCATGTTTTACAATTTCAGTTTCTTTATTTTTAAGATTATTATGTCATTCTCAGTTACTGGCTATCAGGCAGGAGAGAAAGCTTTTTCTGTACATGTCCTACATCATCATAATCATAGAATCTTTTAGGTTGGAAAAGACTTTTAATATAATCAAGTCCAACTGTTAACCTCACACAGCCAAGTCCACCACTAAACCATGTTAATAACCACCACGTCTACATGTCTTTTAAACACTTCCAGGCAAGTGAGTGATATAAAATGCACCACTGGCCCAAACTGGCCCAGCATATCGTCTGCCATCACATGGCAGCCATGACACCAGTGTGGTATGGAAAATCCCAGGGCCTGCTTCAGGTGTCCATACTGGCTATGTCCCCCTCTCAGCTTCTGATCAACATTAACCCTATCCTAGATGAAGACAGGTCAAAAATCAGTTCCAAGCTCTTTTTTTAATTTTTTGCCTTGTACTCACTGCGTAGTTGACATTCACTCGCCAGCCTCAGAGCCACAAAGGTTGTTGCCCTCATAGGCAAGGCAATGTCTGTATAGGTCATGGGAAGGATGAGGAAGGACTACAAGGGTCTGGCAAGCAAAGAAGGGGCCCTATTTGGAAGGCAAAGGAGAAAGCAGACACTGGAAGCTGAGCCATTCATGTCCAAGAAGAAAAGGGCTTGGACTCATTTGACAACACCTGCACCCCTGCAAATCCCAACTATCGCCAAAGGCCATATCTGTCATGTTTTTATCAGAGAAGCAAAGAAAACGTTTCCCATGGCTATTAAGATCAATTTTATCTACCATCTTCACTGCAGGAAAAATTGCTATGTAGCCCTGTAACAAGGATCTTTTCTCCCTTCTGAACCAACACAGAATCACAGGATTGTTTGGGTTGGAAGAGACCTTTATTAAGATCATGGAGTACAACTGTTAACCCAGAACTGCCAGGTCACCACTAAATCATGTCACTAAGCTCCACATCTACACATGTCTTAACCACTTCCAGGGATAGTGACTCCACCACTTCCCTGGGCGTACTGTTCCAGGGCTTTCAGTGAAGAAATTTTTCCTAATGTCCCACCTAAACATCCCCTGGTTCGACTTGAGGATGTTTTGACTTGTCCTATTGCTTGTTATGTGGCAGAACTGACCAATACCCCCACCTTGCTACAACCTTCTTTAAGGACATGTAGAGAGCAATAACGTCTCTCCTCAGCTTCCTTTTCTGCAAGATAAACACCCCCCATTCTCTCAGCTGTTCTTATAAAACTATAGCCTTTACCAGGCTTTGTTGCTCTTCTTTGGACATGCTTCAGCACCTCTGTGTCCTTCTTGTAGTGAGGGGCCAAAACTGAAGGATGCATTGAATGACATAAAACTAGACATTAAGAATAAAGAAAAGCAGCCCACTGAATTTCTAGATGTTAGTTCTCAGAGTACAGGGACAGCGCAGCATAATACATCCTAGTCCATGCTTTCTTATGAGTCTTTTCCTACAGAGTCTCTTAGGGGAGAAAAACTGACAAAATAGATCATTCACTGGTCTCATAACTAAGCTTAAGGTTAAAAAAAAAGTCATAATATCTTAACTGATTGCACATTACAACTTTTAGATTAGATTTTTCTGAATACTTTGCACTCATTCTTTTATCTACTTACAGCTTTATGTCCCTACTAAATTACCTGCTGCAATACTACACATTGAAGAGAAGTAAAAAAAAATCCTAAACCCTGTAAATATTCTATGTTATTGCATATTATCATTTTTAGCCATCCAGTCTCCCCTGCCTCCTCAAGTTTCAAATGTATCCCAAGGACTCCCTCTAAGTATATAGCAAAAGTAAATAATAAAATAGATTTTAACTTACAGAGAAAGCAAGAAAAAATTATACGCCAAAGATATTTCCAAGTCCCCATGTTGAGTTTTCACCTCCTTACAGTATTCTTTCACTTGGGAAACTAACATTTTGAATTGAAGACTTCAGTGATTTAAACTGGGGTGGGGCTGCCTTGTTCACATCTCAGCCTGAACTAATCCCTCCTGCGAGTGGGCCCCGAGCCAATGTTTACCAAAATTCTCATACCTGACCTGTACTATAATAAATTCCAAAGTTTTCTATTGAGCTATGCTTGCTTTTTGTTTATGCAGCAAAGTCTGAATGTGATCCAAAGGCTAGTGAGTCAAAGGGAAAGACGGACAGAATTCATTGAACATTCATCACATCTGAACAACGTTTTGTTAAGGATATTAAATAAGCAGAATATTTTGACAACTCTGGGCCTGGGCAATGCATGACTAAGATACAGAACTGAGGAACTTAAGTCCGAAAGTCTTGTGCTAATCAAGAGATACAACTTTTTTTTATCCATATTTTCATGCATAACTAATAATTTAGGAGCAAATGTTTAAGTATTCAGTTATAACTTGGATTTTTACTGTATAAAATCCAAATAACTAGAAATGCACCGAACAGACATTAGCCTTTGATTCTCCAATACTGTAAAGAGGCTGGAGTGGTTGTAAATCTCTTTTACTTCTTTGAACTAGGAGGAAAATACTGTATAACCAGGCCCCTCATTATTATCTGGGTTTATCCACAATTTTATTTTTTTTTAATCAGGTAAGTTCCTCCTAACTATAATCAGCCGATAAAGACAGTCACTGCTGTCCACTTGCTTTGGGTCACAAATTTACCCCAATGTTACCATACCCGCCTTCCTTCTCTTCAGTGACAAATCATTATAGAAACTTTCAGATGTTTTGATTATGCTGAGAAAGACCTTCATTCAATCTTTTTCAGTGAGATTTTTTTTTCAGCCTTGCTGTGTACAGAGGAATGCTATGGATCCTTGTGGATCCACACTTGTGGTCCTCTGCAAAGGGAAGTGGCTCCCTCTTACTCTGCCATGCACAAGGAGTCAATGCCTGCCTCTCTCGGGGTGCTACAGTGCACAGCAAAAGCAGCAAATGGATGTAAATTTCCTGTACTCCCTGTCTGAAGTAGAGTGGGTTGGGGTGGATTGGAACAGAGAGAATAAGCCCTGAAGAAGGAAGATCATTATTTACCTGAGGGGTTTTTTTTCTTTTTTTCTTTTTTTTTTTTAATACATATGCCAAGACCTTGCATATATTTAGCTATATAAATACCAGATTTTGCTCCAGCAGTTACGTTTTGCAAAAATAATTTAATTTCTGTTTCATGGGGCAGTAAGCTGAAGGCACACAGTCCTTGGAATGAACCCAGATCATGACATTGTTATTCTCTGATGGGAGGTTGCAAATTTCAGCTCTGTGCATTGTTTGATGTATTAACTCCTGAGGTAGTCACGTTTTCTTAGCAATCATTTGTTTGCAGCTTTAACTGAAATGCTTGACGAATACATATGAGCTATTTCTTCTTGCATAAATCATTGGAAAACCCATCTTCCTTTTACTTAGGAGGCCAATGTCTTCAGGCTCCTCTCTCTCTTGGGCTCCCATCAGCCTAACACCAGTCTTTAACTCATATGCAGCTTGGGCACTTTTGGTGGTACCATTGCACATGAGGGTAGTGATTAGACCTAATCCCATACTATGACAACTCCTGGTCCTGCTCATCTGCTTACAATGTATAAGCATCAAAACTCTTGCAAACTAGAGATTTCTGTCCCTTTCAAGGGAAGGATTTGCCACTCTTAACCAGGGTCACCTAGGAAATAACAGCCATAGAAAAATTGTGGAAAAGTCTGTTAAGTCAGGTATTTAACTACCTTAAAAAAAAACGCCTCTGGTTTCTAGTGCATAATGTCAATTCGTATGAAATGAGAAGTTCTTTATGAAACAAAAAGAATGAAACAAGTTCAGGTTTATTAGAATAAGCCCATTACTACTAAGATCTAGTTAATGAAATATTAGCTTAAGGAAAAAAAAAAAAAAAGAAAAAAAAAGAAAAAGGATAACAAGAAAACAAGAAAAAAGGTCAATCTTCTTATTTCGGGGGAAAAGATGCAGTAGAATGGCTGATTGTGTCATTGCAGCCTGTTCCTGTTGCCAGAGGTGAGGTATAAGTAAGCCTCTTTTTTAGGCAACCTCTATTCCACAGAGTGTCTTTTAACACCTATTATAATTTATGCTCCAAAAGCAAACTAACTTCTAATTCATCTTGCCATATAATTCACCATAACAGTTGATTTCTGGCAAAAGCAGAGCAAGTTTTACCAGATGCTTTAAAGTGTAAGAGTTCCCAGTATGAAACTGGTGACTTCTCAAATTCTTTCAATGCCTTTTGACTCATCTCACCAAGTTATAAACTCCAGATTCGACTGACCACCCACTTCTTACATGTAACTTTTAAAGCTTTTGAGGAAACTCAGATTAGACCTAGAAGTAGGAGGTGACAAGACACAAGGAAATAAGACTGAAATGCCATATACTTCACTTGTTAAAGCTATTCGCTGGACTTTACCTTGAAAAAAATATCCTTGAGATATTAATTTCTACCTGCTTGAGTATGCACTGTTAAAAGCCTAAATTTACCAAGGCCTTAGTTTCTCAAAATAAATAAATAAATAAATAAATAAAAAGACAAAGCTAAAAGAATTGCAGGAAGCAGTTGAATTGTCAAAGGCAGTATCTTTTATTAAGTCAAAGAATACAATGGGAAGCAAACCAGAACTCTTGTGGGCATCTAAGCTCCTCAGCCAGCTTGAATCACGAGCATATTGGGGAAAAAATTCTAGTTACTTCACAGGTGAAAGATAAACATCCCATTTTGAGGTACTCAAATACTCCTAATTTTCTAATACTCCTTTCTGCCAGCCATCACCAAACACTTTCAGATTCTCACTTGCCCATTTATTAGTCAAAAATGGAATTTACTGGGGAAATCAGTTCAGGGGAAAGGTATTACACTGTTTTTAATTTATTTTATTGTGTAGAAGTATCAAACTAACATATCCAAAACCTCCAAAAACAAATCTGAAGTGTCTGTGAGGATGTATATTGCTTTGTGGGCATTAAGAGTAAAAGAAAAAGGGTTTTTTTTAGATGGGAACTGTATTTTCCACATATATAGTGTACAAAATCAAAATCTGTTCCACCATCTTCTTAGAATAACAAAAAAATAAAAATAAAAATAGAGCTCTGTAATCAACCTGTTCCCACACAGTAATGCCCATAAATGAAAAACCCTTAGCTGGAAGAAGGATGAACCTGCAGTCTCACAAAGTGCAGCCACAGTATGGATTTCAAACATTTGAACACTCCTGCCTTCTGCAGTCACTCTAGGTTTTTGCTGAAGGGGTAGATTTATTCATTTTAATACTAGGTGTGGTCAGTGACATTTCCAGATGACATTCCGTACAATTTACAACTATGTCTGTGCAAGGTGTCCTGTCAGTGATTTTTTTTTTTAATTACTTTATGTGTGAACCTGATTTCAGAGAATTCAGCCCATATGAACTATGTAAAACTGCATTACTTGGTGGAAATCACTGTGTTTGTTCCAATACCAGCTTATTACATATTAACTCAGGACTTCCTTAGGCTTTTATTTCATATTTGTTTTCTTATAAATCACAAAGGGGAGCGAGTTTCTTCCTTGTCCAAAACTGCTTCCAGAAGATATACCTTCCCATTTTGTAATCTCAGTGTCAGAGAGAACATTTTTATTTCAACATCTTTCCTATTTGCAACCAATTTGTGCATTTCTAATTCTATATTATTACAAATAGCACAGATATTATATGTATTTTCTACTGGTCACAAGTCCAAAAATATTCCAAGTGTATGAGTTTAAACATGCACTGAAAACTTATTGGTCAAGAGGCTTTAAAGTGTTTCAGAGATAAAAATAATGCTGAGGAGCACTAAAAGTTAATCAGATACAAGGAAATTGGGTGATAGTAGTACTAGGCATTCAAAGAGTATAAGCTGCCTTGACCAGAGACCTAAACAGTACACCATGCTCCAACAGGATCCCTGATCAGTCATCATCCATACTGAAGACCTGGTTGAAACAAGCTGTGTTTCCCCCCTTGTCTCTTTACATCTTGATGAGAAAGCAATCTGAACACAGACGTCCATTACCACAAAAGGCAATCAGTGCACAGGGGCCATTTAATGGAACACGGGAGCCACGTAGCTCCCCTACTATAGAAATTGTGCACATAGGTAGTGAGATAACCCCACGTGTCACAACAGGTTAGAGGTTGAACTTCTGGAAAGCAGCCCTATGGAAAAAGACTTGGAAGTTCTGGTGGACCACAGGATGACCATGAGTCAGCAATGTGCCCTTGTGGCCAAGAAGGACAATGGTATCCCAGGGTGCAGCAAGAAGAGCGTCGCCAGAAGGTCAAGGGAGGTTCTCCTTCCCCTCTACTGGTAAGGCCACATCTGGACTGTGTCCAGTTCTGCACTCACCAGTTGAAGAAGGGCATGGAACAGCTGGAGAGGGTAGCAAAGGGCTGTGAAGAAGATTAGGGGACTACAACAGCTCTATAATGTGGAAAGACTGAGGCACTTGGATGTTTATAGCTTGAAAAATGAAGACTGAGGGAGCATCTTGTCAGTGCTTCTAAGTACTTAAAGGGTGGGTGTCAGGAGGATGGGATCTGGTCTCTTTTCAGTGATGTCCAGTGACAGGACAAAAGGTAACAGGCACAAATTTAAACATAGGAAGTTCCATCTAAACATGAGAAGGAACTTTTTTACTGTGAGGGTGACAGAGCACTGGGACAGGCTGCCCAGAAAGGAAGTGGAGTATCATTCTCTAGAGACATTCAAAACCTGCATGAATGTGTTTCTGGGTGACTTGATCTAGGTGAACCTTCTCTGGCAGAGGGGTGGGATTAGAGGTCAACACAAGGAAGAACTTTTTCTCAATGAGGGTGCCAGAGCTCTGGAACAGGCTGCCCAGGAAGGTTGTGGAGTCTTCTGCTCTGGAGACACTTAAGACCCGCCTGGATCTGTTCTGAGTGACTTGATCTAGGTGATCCTGCTCAGGCAGGGGGGTTGGACTAGATGATCTTCTAGGTCCCTTCCAACCCCTAATATCTATGAACCTCTTCATGTCCCTTCTAGAGCCTACCATTCTGTGATAACTCTGAGAAGCTATGAGTATTTTAACACACCCTGTGAGCTATCTGTTGTGAGACCTTTCTTTCACATGGACAAACTAAGAGCTGGTAGAATTTCTTTACTCACAGAATGATTAACATCAATATTTCCTCACTGGCAGACCCTGAACAATCCAGTTGATAAGAATGAGGGAAATCTTTCCCTCATGCTACACAGGACTTCCAGATACCTTTAGAAGCTTTGTATTCTCTAAGGATCACCTATACTTCACTAAAGTTATGCCTGCAGTCCTACTGATCTTGTGTGGAGGAACTACATAAAAAAAAAAAAAAAAAAGGCAAGGAATTTATGAGTCCTCAGGCCATAAATGGCACTACAATTTCTAAAATGATCAGTCAATACTCCTTGAAAATGAATCACTGAATTATGCTCAGCCCATGTCCTTATTATGAAGATAAACAATTGTAAAGTGTGCTTTATGAAAAGAAAGACCCACTAAAAGCTGCATATTGTACACATCTTTGGCATTTGGGGCTCGGTGCAGTATGGGGGGAGGAAGTGTCTTGATGCCATAGCAAAGCTGAAACTGCTGCTGAAAGGGGCTGTATGCTCCCTTGCTGTCTGGTTTTGTATTGGTTGAATCATAAAGTCACAAAAGGGAGTTGACTAAGTTAGTGGATCTATCAGAAAGCTCTTTTAGACAAATATTTATCTTTTTTGAAGGATCCATTTCAGTAGCATTTCCCAGCTGAGCTGACTCTTCACAAGGCCACAGACCGATCGAATTTGCAACAGCTTCTGGGCACGTAAGGCGTATGTCTGGAGGACAGGCTGGGGTGGCCCTACCGGGCAGCTGCTAAGTATTGGACTGGCAGAGCTGACATGTCATGGTGCAGCTTCAGTGAATTCCTTTAAACAAATCTTGGTGCCAAACCAGCAACTTTGCTGAAACATTTTTCTTTCACATAGTCCAAAACCATCACTCTGATACTCTGTCGAACCTCATGATCAATGATTTTATTTCACCTACCACATGTTGGAACAAAGAACTTGTTCAATAAGCATCTTTTTGCTATAGACAGTGTTTCATGGTGGTATTAAGAAAGGTGTAACTCATGTTCACCTCTTACCAGCCTTAGTCCATAGAAGTCAGCCACACAATTTTGAAAATTATTTCAACTCAGCATTTCCAAAAGTAGCATCAGACATGAGAGCCAAGGGGATCATTGTGATGTTTCAAGACTTTGAACTTTTACCTCATATTGAGTCAGGACTCAAAATGTCACCACTCTCCAGAGAACTTGTGAAAGAAAGTGTCCTGAAAAAAAAATAAAAATCCAACAAACTTAGGAAAACTTTTTCTTACATTAAGACTGAATGGTCTGGGTTAGATTCTTATCTGACTTTAAATACTTTGATTTCCCAACTGTATTAAATTGCAATATTATCTAAAATGCAAAATTACAAAGGCAAAATAAAACCTATTTGACGGTGTTTTGGAAAGAAATGTTAATTTCTCTCTGGTAATTTCTGTGAAATCAGTGTATTTATTAGGAAAACACTGTTTTCAAATAAACAGAGTTTATTTCAACAGTTCTGTTCTCAAGCCAACAACAACAAAAATATTAAAGACCTTTCAAAGGAGCATGTTTTTTCCAGAGAAAAAACTCTATGCTGATAATTTCCCTTTCCACAATCTAGGTGACAACTATGCAAGAAAACCTTGCTCCATCTTATGTTACCCTTTTTCATACCTATGCACCTTTTATTAGAAAGCATTAGATCTGATACAAAACACTTTAGAGAATACCACCACAGACAGGGTCAGTATTCTAACCTTTCACTGCCTTTTTCCTAAAGGGCTGTGATTAGCTTCATGTGGCTGGACAGAAGGCACAAGGTCAAGGTTTTAAAGAAAAGGACTCTGTTTTTCTAGAAATGGGACATTTAATAAAAAAGGAAATGCCAAAAGATCACCATCAACACAAATAAGAAGAGAGAAACAATGGAATTCTCCTGGAATCCACAGCAAGAGACAGCAGCTGGCACAAAATTGCTTTGCTCAGAGCTCATCCCTCTAAAGCAGGTTTATCTTGGCAAGAACCAGCAAGTAAGCTAATAATTAGGTACTGTGAAAGATCAGAGGTTTAGTGAGCCAACTCTCTCCCTGGTCTACTTTTATTTAGAAGCATGGATGTTACTTGTGAGAATGTGCTCTCTTTTTGTTCAGAGAAGGTATTTGTGGAAGGGTTTTTTTTTCTTTGTTTTGTTGTTTGTTTGGGTTGGTTTTTTTTTCAAGGAAAGACTCCAGCCATGTGTGTTCCATTTCCTCACTGACATGTTCAAGACCTAGAAGATTTCATGACCAGAAGCAGAAGATGAGATGATCATCATGAAAGCATACTCATGTTAAGGGTATGTGATCTCTTTTGGCTAAGCACTAAATACTGAACATTAATTAGTTGCTGTGCTAAATAAATAATTTGTTTCCAAGAATTCACTCTATGCCTGTAGCTTAGCCAACTTTGTGTAGGAGCTTTCTGTTTGAATTCCCTGTTTGAAAACAGTCAGAATGCAGCTGCAACCTAAAGCCTATGCTAGATCCCTCTGCATAGGGACAGTAGCATAGTAGCATAGCATGAAAGCAATGGAGCTGCTCCTTTCTAAACATTCAGGTAGAGTGACTGACATTTCATTTCTCACCAGCCCAGCATGTAGGGGAACACACAAGCTGTTAGTTTAAATTTTCTTTCATTCTTTTATTTTTCATTTCACAAAGAATTATTATTTTTTCTCAGGAACAAGAAAGCTATAGCCTTTTTTCCTAAGCAGGTAGCCCTTACATAGCCCTTACATCCCAGGGAAAGTCTGTGCTCTTTCCTTCTTAAATACAGTAAGTAAATGAAGGCATAGATCAGGTGAATGACAACATAGTAAACATTTTCAAAGGAGTGAGCATATGCAAAAATGAATATTATATAGAAATCTAAAAGAGCCTTGGCTTGATACAGGTCCAGCGAGGATAGATAAATTTTTAGTGTTTTAATTTGAGAAGGATGATTTAGATTAAGGAATAACTTTTTATTTGCCTGTGATGTTGCTCTGGGGCAATTCAAAGCCATCAAGCTCTTTTGTAAGTTAATAAAGCTACAAAACAAGGACAATTAGGTTTCAGGTGTCCATACCTGTTCCAACATTATTTATGAGGAACCCTTTTACAAGTCAGATATGACAACAGCAAAGGCATAGGTGGAATGCAAATTACTCTTCTGGGGCCTGCCAGAATTAATAGGAGGAGGATGTGACCCATATTTTTGTTTTGTCAGTTTCAGGATTAAATATAATGGAAGGCTCTGTTTTTTTGTTACCACCTTCCTCTGTAAGCTCCAATGGGAGATCAATGACTAAAATTTGTCCCCTGCTGTTATTTATTTCTTTCATTTCTCAGTTATTTAGGATTCTCGTTTCTTTCTTCTCTTTAATTTGGTCTGATTTGTTCTCCAGAGAGATAATAATTTCATTAATATCTAGCCTACCTTCTGCCTTTAGAGATCTGCTCTTCCACCAGCCTTATCCATCTATGGCTTTCAAAATAAACATATAATAAGCTAGTGCCTTTATCTAGCAAGGATATTCCTAGAAAAAAAATATTTTTAAAGCAAATTTAATTAATGATCCTTCTCTAAAATATCATTTCTTTAAAAAAAAAATCTTCAAATTTCTATATGAACCCTGAAAAGGAAACAAGCCTGAGAAAGTGCAAACCAAACATCAGGCACAATACCTGACACGTTTCTTCAGAATGCATATTTGAATATTTTTATGGCTACAGACTTTTTCTTGAATCTCTAGAATGTAAGCATTTTGCTGCTTTTCGAAACATTGTGTATCTCAACAGAAGTAATGAATTCCCTGTGCTTGCAAGTATTGCTATGTCTTTGAAAAGCCACACCAGCTTACTGGTAATACCATAGCCACTTCAAGGAGCCAGATAATGTGCACAGCAACACATTGCTGATAGTGAAGATCACACCTTCGTGAGCAACCAGAGTGGTTAAGTACAGAGGAAAGGCCTGAGCACATATTTACAATGAAGAGGGCATTGCCAGGTAACATTTTGACACCTGTATCAGCTGTATCAGGAAAACATTTCCAGAGCAGAGTACACAGGATGCAGAGTATATCTATGAACTCTAGCAAATAAAACAATACTAAAATAACTAAAAATATTAACAATTAGCAAAGCAAACTCCAAGTCCTCCAAACCTGTGCTGACATTGCAAAAGTTCTTTTGCTTAAACGTCTAAGGATTGTGAAACAGACCTTAAGGTTTGCAGCTCTATGCCACTTGACATTTGAGATTTTCAAAACATTTTACAAAGATGTTTTGTCTACCTTTCATAATGTATCTGTCCCAAGGATTTATCCAGATTTATTTCCCTGATTTTACTAACAGAGAAACTGAGTGGTTAGATATCCAGCTCAAAGTACTTTGTCAGAAGAGTTCCTGAAGACTATGAATATCACTACTCAGAGGCTAGAAATCTGTTCACTTCTGCCAAGGATACCTTTCAAGTGAATGAGTGCAGCAGAACAATTGGTACTACAAGAGGTGAAGAACTGGTATGTTGAAATTTCAAACACTTGGAAAGCGTACTATTTCCCTGAAGAAAGCTTAAATGCCAAATAAATGTCAGTGATTAAACAATGTGAGGCCATGTATTCTGTTTATTTACTTCTACAATAAGAATTCAAATTGAGGAGAGCTCTAGGCACATTTTTACTATGTGGCAAGTGAACAGAAATAGAGAAGCTTTAGAAATAATACTACATTACCATATTAAGAAAATCCCATTTAGTTTTGAGAAAAAAGACACACTGCTTCCTTAAGATGTGTTACACTCATGATGTGAAACCAGCCATTCCACGGAATGCATGCAAGTTTTGCCCACTTCATTAAAAGACTGACAACACAGAAACTATGGACTAGAATCTGTCTGTCTCTCAGGCATTTTATGTAACACAAGGCTACATTCCTGTTAGTCCTGATATCAACCTTGGCTCTACAGCCATCCTGTTGCACTAGGAGCGGACAGAGAAATTCTTTGCAGGACATCACCTGACATGCAAATTTCACTTGAGATCCCACAATATCTAACTGATCAGATATGGGTAGAGACAAGTCCCTAGACTGCCATTATCAGATTATAAAGGATGATAGCACAACAAAGCTAGCAGTATGGGAGTTCTGCCCCTGTGCAGGAAGATTGATCATCCATGTGTCTGACACTGGCCCACTCTCAGCAGTCTCTCAGTGGTAAGGTGGCATTAAAATGAGAACACCTAGCTTTCAGAGAACGCTTAGTTGAATAATTATTTTTTTTTCCTCTTAATTAAGCAGCCTTTCTGGCATTTATTTCTCTGGGAAGAAAAGTAGGGAAAAAGCAGATATTGATGGCAGATCCTTCCAACAGTCATCTTTCTGCTATTGTGATGGGGATCTGTGAGCTGTCCCTGCCATCATCAAGGGAAGAACAATAATTCAAGAAAATGCACAGACTCATCATGGAAGGGACCTCGAGAGGTCTCCAGTCCAAACAAACCCATTTTGCCAGGCAAAAACTCTCCCTCAATAAAGGAATAAAAGCTTACTTAGTGATAGCTAGAGTACTTGGAGATTGATTGTCCATATACACACTTATTCTCCACAATTTGTCTCTCTGATCGACAGGTTTCTGCAGGTGAATGGAAACCACAGGTTGTAAAATATATTGTGTAGAGGGTGGTGTGTGTCCCTTTGTGTGGAAAACAAGGGGAGATGGGCCCAGAAGTTGCCTTGGTGTTAAGGTCTTTATGGCTTATGTGTCCTTAGAGTAAGTATACAAGTACAGAGCAATTATATAATTATATACACACACGAAATATGAAACACAAAGAACACTAGCTGTTGTTCCATTTCTATGATGTGACACATATTACTGTCTGGGAGACATATTACTGCGTGCATTAAAAATAAAAATAAATATTTTTTAGATCAGACATTGGGTATTCCAAATAATAATTATTTCTTTTACTGTCACTTTTTACATTGAAATCTCTTTGGAGATGGAACAATCATGCCCTACAAAGTGTCAGCACCAAGCACAGTGAATCCACAGCCATCCAGTTTCCCTGCTCTGCTGTAACACAAACTATTTAAAACATTTGTTTAGCATCTCTATCAATCTTTTCTCCTAGTTACTGATGAAGACACAAAAAGAACTTTAAATTCAGACTCAAGAAGTGAAAAATGGCTGCACAAACCAGATGACTGAATTGATCTTGCTGCTGACTGCTCTCTTTCAGCTCTGCTAACTAACAAGGGTGGGGAAAGATTACACTGGTGGGTGAGGTGAAAGGTAATGGGGAAACAAGCCAAAGAAGGAGTCTCTCTGTTGTATATAATCCTGAGCACATATCTCACTTTTCAGTGCTAAAAGTGAGGTGAAAACTGCCTTCTAGCTTCCAATTGCCCTGTTAGTGTCTCAAACAGCATGTGAAAAAAAAAAAAAAAACGATGGGGAAAGATTTATATACAAGGGGAAAGATACACACCCAGGGTATTTAAAGAAAAAAAAATAATAATAGTACTCCTGAAGCATATTACTTTATAGTTTTCATAGTCAGCTGTGGGATTTGTTGGCCGGGCAAAAGTATTTCTATAAACCTGACTCCCATTTTCACTACAGGGGCTGTCCAAATGAGCAACACGTCCTGAAAGTTAATGTCAGTCTATAAAATAAACCTACAAAGGTCAGAAGCTGCATTCATTTTAGGAAGAAAAAAAAAGTAGATGTCAGTTCTGAGCTTATCATTGCAGATCTGTGTTTGGTTTTTATTCAGTACATTCTTTTCTCCTTGCTCTCAGAGTTGAGACGTGCAAGTGCCTGATGGCACAGCCTGACAGCAGGATTGTTGAAGGTTTTTCCCATCGTCCATTACTCTGGTGGCAAGTTGTGGCTGACTGCACTTCACTGGCAGAAGGCACACATGAAGGAGGAAGGAGAGGACCAGGACTATGCTACCTGAGGGGAAATTTGGAAAGAAAGCATGGCTCAATCACAGCCCAACTCCACCAAGCACAAGATGGTAGATCTTGGCTAGGAACAAAACATGTCCCACTGTCATGTTCAAATGATGTGTGTTCACTAGAAAGTGATAGACAGCGAGACTCTATCACGACTGACTCATTATCTATCTCTTCCCTCCAAGTGTTACAAGAAATCAGGCACCAGGCTAAAAGGTGTCACAGCACCGTGATAGGACAAAACCCTGAAGCTATGTCTGAATGCTAACATTTGTCTTTGCTCTAATCACAGTATAAACACTTTCTTTTGTACTCTGATATGCTGACACGTGAAAGCATCCTTTCTCTCTGTAAATGTTGCTCTGTAAAACCCCTTCTTCTCCTTGCTGCACATGCAAGTAGTTATGGTTTGGATTCCCTTTCTTCAAGTAAATTAAACTGTTTCTTCTCCAAGAGTCTCTCTGTGGGTAAGAGAACAAATCTCTGGAGAGTTCTGGTAAGATTTACCACCCAAAGTGCTGTTTCTTGCCACCACAGGTGGCTTCATTTGGCTGATGTAGTTAATTTACCTGGTACACTCCAGCCTTGCTAGAAGCTCAGTATTCAAGGTTTTCAAAGTATTTTAAGCCAATTAAATTATTATTTTCTGTAGTGGGAGAGAAGTCTCTCCACCCAAGAGAAAGGAGGGAAGAAGGAAAATTGAGAGATCTTTGAATTAGGAATAAAAAAGCAGTTTTCACAGTATCACAGAGTATTAGGGGTTGAAAGGGACCTTGGAGATCTTCAAGTTCAACCCCCCTGCCAGGCAGGATCATATAATCCAAGTATAATCTAACACAGATTCCAGAGGAACAGATCCAGGAGAGTCTTGAAAATCTCCAGAGCAGAAGACTCCACAACCCCCCCGGGAAGCCCGTTCCAGTGTCTGTGACCCTCACTGTAAAGCAGTTCTTCCTCATGTTAAGGAGGAACCTCTTGTGTTCTAGCTTGTAACCATCCCCCCTTGTCCTATCATAGGGCACAAGTGAGCAGAAGCTGTCCCTTTCCTCTTGACACTTAGCCCTCAGATATTTATAAACATTTATCAAGTCCCCTCTCAGTCTTCTCCAGACTAAAGAGCCCCAGGTGTCTCAGCCTTTCCTCATAAGACGTGTTCCTGTCTCTTAATCATCCTTGTAGCCTCCGTTGGGACTCTCTCGAGCAAATCCCTGTCTCTCCTGAACAGGGGAGCCCAGAACTGGACACAATACTCCAGGTGAGGTCTCACCAGTGCAGAATAGAGGGGGATGGAGAACCTCACTCAATCTGCTGGACATGCTCCTCTTGATGCACCCCAGGATACCATTGGCCTGCCTGGCCACAAGGGCACATTGCTGCTCCATGGAGAACTTGTTGTCCAGCAGGACTCCCAAGTCCTTCTCACACAGCAAGGTACTGCAAAAATGTAGCAATGTAATGAATGCATTACAGTTTTAATTAAGAAAGTTTCTGGTCACCTTCTAGCCAATCAAAACTGTAAAAAAAACCCAACAGGTATAGGACAGAACTAAGGACACAAATAAACTTGACATTGTCTCACTTATGCTTCTTCTTGGCTTATTCTTCCAGCCTGGGAAAATTGCCTGTAACGGTGTAAGCAGATAGTTAAAGAGCTTTGCCAGATGGTTATCAACAGAGACGTGAAACTATGAGTCATTTGTTCACCTTTAAAGATCAGTAATGAATAGAAGTTTTATTGCATGTAAATACGGGAACATGTAAAACACACATGAACACAGTGGTTGGAAAAACTAATACATTAGATACATGCATCAGGCCTCAAACCCTCTTTAGACCATGGGATGCTTTCCAGGGGTGTTGTGGTGCAGATGAGCAGGAAATAGATTTAAAAGCACAGCAGCAGTGAAGAAAGGCTCACACTACCCCTGCCTCCTCTCTACCAGAGGTCACACTTGCATTTCCTCTTTGATTTCAACCCATCCGACCATAAATGCTGAAATTGTACTGCTGGATGCACTAAGAGAAGAATTATGTGCGTCACTTAAACTACAGAACACATTATGTATTACAGAAGCTATTTTTGTTTGAAGAAGAATAGAAATGCCTCAGTATCCAGTTTTGTAAAGAAATTATATGGCCTTTGATATTTGTAATTTGCCATAAGGTAAATAACTAAACTATGGTATCTGCTGCTAATTTTTGATATCTAGAGGTCAAGAAAGGTGTGGAGGAATGAGGGAGACAATTATTTTCTGAGGTCAGAACCACCAGCACAGACTTAAGATGTAGTTACAGGTCAGGCAGCTATGTAAAAAACTCTACGTTTTATATATGACCTCTGTATCAGACCTAGATTACCAACAGAGTTTCTTGTGCACGGCTCTGAAACTCCCTTTGACAGCAAAAACCACACATTTACATCTATCTATGGTACAAGAGAATATAACATATTTTGTGTGGATTCATGTGCTGGCAGCTTGGAGCAGCTTCTGATCCTGGAGCAATTGCAACATAAACCTTGGTCGATAAGAAGGTGTAAGACAGCACACCCCCAGCAGGAAGGAGACATGA
>JANHGL010016662.1:58582-86074 GCA_024611195.1 Ceyx melanurus
CCTGGAGAAGAGGAGACTGAGGGGGGAGCTCATCAGTGTCTATCAATATGTTAAGGGTGAGTGTAGGGAGGATGGAGACAGACTCTGCTCAGTGTCATCCAGTGACAGGACAAGAGGGAATGGGAGTCAGTTGGAGCACAAGAGGTTGAGGGGAAACACAAGGAAAAACTTGTTCCCAGTGAGGGTTCCAGAGCCTGGCAGGGGCTGCCCAGGGAAGTTGTGGAGTCTCCATCTCTGGAGACACTTAAGACCTGCCTGGATCTGTTGCTTGGTGACTTGGTCTAGGTGCCCCTGCTCTGGCACGGGGGTTGGACTAGATGATCTTCTAGGTCCCTTTCTAAGTCCTAACATTCTGTGATTCTATGATTCTGTAAACATTAATCCCTACAGCTAAAACCAGCTCTAACAGCAAACCCTGTGGCTCTGAGCAAAACCCTTATAGCAGCTATACCTGCCCACACAGTCCCTATCCTGCCTATGTCTCTTATTCCCCTGCTTTGCAACTACCACCATGAGTCTCTCAGCTGTTCAGGACACGTGGTGAACTCGGAGAGGGAGTCACCTCCTCCAAAGGAGGCCACAGGCTGAAGAATGCCAAAGCACTGTTTTTTTAACACAAAAATTCCCCCATGGAAACTGGAATTTTCTTTCCATCTGTCAGTCATGTTTCCTGTCCCTACTTATTTTTTCATCTGGAGGAAGCTTTACACTTTGAGAAAGGAAACAAGTTCCTTCTGCTAGCCATTTTTTGATCTTTAAAAAGGAGATTGTTCGCTTTATAATGGGCTTAAACGGAATTATTTAGAGCTAGAAGAAAGTGTTAAACAATGGAGGAACACCAAACTGCTAATGAAAACATCCATGACAGAAAAAGAGCCAGGAAGATTGGCAGAGGGAGAGAAGAATTCCTGTGTGTCTATTATAAAGAAAGGAAACAAAAAACCAAACTATCAGCAAAACATTTTTTTTCTTATTTCTATGGTAGCAACACATTTTTACATGTAGCAGCGTGAATCACTTAGAAGTAAAAATAAACAAGGCAATGCATTAGAGCACAGACAATTAGCAACTGAAGTTGTTATTAGAACAGTTTGCTTTATCTCTTTAAAAAGCCATAATCTTATTAGAGACACAGCCCTAGAAACTGAAGGCCACTGAGCTTCCTTTCCTGGCACCTAAACTCTCATTCAGGGAAGCAGATCTCTAGGTGAAAAAAAAAAAACCATCCCAAACCTATTTACTCAGACTTTGCTGGTGACAGTCCCAATATGGGTGTTCTGTTTTTTTTGCAATGTGACCATCTGAGCTGTCAGGTTTCTGAATACCCTATCTCCTTATGACTTCTGTTCATTGCCTCATAGAGCCACCTCTATGCAGAGGTGAAAGGTTCAGCTCTCTGGTTGCCCAACATATTTCCCTGTTTCTGTGCAAGCTCCATACTTTATGAGTCTGAGGAACCAAAAGAAAGGCGGACACTTCCATATGGCTGTAGTTCTTCCCCACTCTGCTCTGCTCTCAGCAGAGATTTAAGGAAAACTTCAAGAGCTATTTTAAACCCTGTTTGGAAGCATTACTCCTTCAGTTCCATGGCAGGACTGCATACAGCGTAATGGAGCAAATCACTTACCGTCCTGCAGGTGCTTCCTGGTGTTTCCATACAAATGCGAATTTTGCAGTGTAAGTAAACCACAGAATTGTTGACAAAGGAAAAAATTTTCATCTTAAACTGTGCTTTGCTTGAATTGCCATTCACTAGCAGTGTAGTAAATGTATTTGGGATGGGACAGCTGAAAAGGAAAAGAAAAAATATACATAGTGGCTAGGACTCTAGAAGGCATGTTGTGGTTATAGCACATAACTCGGGGTGTAGGGATCCTTTAGAATGTCACAGCCAGATCCTTTATGAAGCAGCTCTCCAGCAGTGCAGGGGTGATACGGGGCTATTTGCTGCTTTATTCTCACAGTAACTGAATAGAAGACTCAAAGAGTGGTTGGAGAGGTGGAAAAGAATGGAAAGAGTGACAGAAAGAAGCATTTAACCTTTATGTCACCAAAAGAAAGAACTTCATATTAAAAAGAATAGCCTTTGTTACTGAACGAAAGGACTATCCTGTATTTTAAGTTGGTGGGTGAGCCCTTGGATATGACATTGGAGTGAGACCAAACAGCAACAATCCTCCTCTCTTACTAGAAGCTGCATTAACATTGTGTGTGAGGGTAGGAATCAATTAACCTACACCTTCATTGCTGAGTCACATAAGCTCTTGGTAATAACTGAACCATAGAGAAATACATAAAGCACATGGTTTTCAATGTTCATTCACTACTGATAGCCAAACTCACCTACTTTTTCAGGTCAAAAGAAAAAATCCTTTATAAAACTATGGAAAAGACAATGAGACTGAAATAACTACTACATTGCCCTTTGAAAAAAATTTCTTTAATGCCTACCTTCCTTGTTCAAAGAAGTTGTGACCAGTCAGAACAGTAAGGAACTGTGCATATGAAGTATGACAACACACACAAAAGGGATGTAAATTATAACAAATCAGTAATCAGTGCCACTGAAGTATGGTACCATGCTATTGCTGTACCTGTTGCTGATAAAAGTAAATGAGAGAGGATCCACTGAATTATTAGTTGGAGTTGCCCAGCAGTCAGTGAGGACCACCTTGAGCTTGCTGTCTGCTCTCTGGATCCCCACTTCAATCATTATATCATCACTGGCAGAGACACTGAAATTCTTTGGTATTGGAGAGTTTCCAATAAACAGCTGCATTTCTGTTCTGAAGTGTCCAGATCCATGCAAATCCTCAAAGATAGTGTAAAGTCTGAAAACAAACCAAACCAAATTAAATTCCTTTAAAGGCAACAAAATTAACTGTGTCTTTCTATAAATCAGTGCCACCTCTTGCGCAGTTAAGTAGTGGAGAGTTACCTGCAGTCAAAGTTCAAAGAGAACGGGTGAAAAGGCATCGAGTTTTTTTGTTGGAAGGTATGAAGCTGGGGAATGCAAGTGGAAAAATCCAAAGAATGGAATGTCTTGTCAATACAAATAGATCAGAGGGAGATTTGAGTGAATCTGAAGGGGAACAAAGCTATGAGCTGTCTTAACGAGAATAAAAGCTTAGTGAAAAAAAAAAAAAAAGGGAGAAGGGACAAATCTGAACAGTAAGTGAGGGATATAAGAAAATTATAGAGCTCAGAGAGAAGGGGTCTGACAAAGACTTTGTGGAATGATAGAAAGGAAAATACAATGCCTGGAGGGTTAGGAATCAGAAAGTGGGTTTGGTGATGATAGCTTAAGCATGGTACTAGGCAAGAGAGAGGTGGTGCCCTTGTGTGAAGGGAGAACATTCACCATCAGAACAAAGCTTGTGCTGCCACCTTTTCTGCAAGTGTGGGATTGACTTTCTGTGAAGAGTGGATTTGGTTCCATCTTACTTGAAACTGGGACCTTTGTAAAAAAGTATCTGAATTATATATCTTTAAAATTTGTCATTCTCAGCACCTACAAAACAGTCTGCATGCCTACACCCATTGCAAAGATATATCACTGTTATGTTACAACTGCAGGAAAGTACTATTACTACCTGTGATAGCCTAGGAAGGCAAAGAGAAGACAGGAATTCTGGCTCCTGAACCTGTACCAGTAGCTCCCAAGGGTTTTTTTTAATCCATGGGTTAGCCAAGATTGTTTACTATTGTATCTATTGACACATTAGATGGAGTAGAAGAGAAGCGCATAGCAGGGATTACCTAAGCACAGGACTTGCAGGAGGGCAGCATTTCAAGGACTGTCACTGGATAGAGATAAGGTCACGGGGAATTCTTCCAGTGGAGCAGCATTCAGTCACCCAACTGCATTTCAGAGCAAAGGTATTGTCACTTACCCTTCTGCAGTGTATCCAGAGGAGGCCAAGAGATCGTTTTGAAACACACAGTGAATGGGGCTGGCAACTTTTAAGTGGCGGATTACTCCCTGAGGAGAATCACTGTTCCGAAGGATGGTTTTCACTACGGTATTAGTCATATTCTACAACACAGAGAGAATAAAGTGCAACTTGTGGACATCAGTGTTTCTAGGGATATAGCAGAGCTACAGTAACCAGCCTCAAGTGCTTAGATAATCTTCATTCTCCTGGCTGCAAAAATCAAACAGATTAAACCTCTAGTTTCTCTTGCTGTATATTGACACAAAGAAAATCTATCAGCCTTCTTCCTCTGCAATGATCATTGCTCCACAAGGGAATTTCTGTACTTTTGCATGGCCTGAGTATACCCTTTGATTTGGGATCCAAAGAGATAGCAATTACTCTTTGTCCCCACTACTGGTAGAAATTGGAGTACTTGTCTAAATACAGAAATTGCTTTTAAGAAAAGAGATGCTTCTGTCAGTAGCAAAGGGAAACCAGAGAGGCATGGGAAGTGACTCTTAGTTCCAGGAGGCATTTGAGTTTTGCTGCCTGACCTCAAAGGTTCCCTTTCTCTTTCTTGCTTGCCACCTGTCCCAAACAGAGGTAACTTTCCATCAAAAGAAAGTTGTGTTTTTTTCTCCAAATAAATTTCTTAGACCAATATTTCAGCAACTAGAAGACTGTACTCCTAGCTATGTATCTACCATTGCCCCTCCCCTCATCCCCCCAAGATGAAAACATGCTTCAGGGTTTCTTTGCATTCACCAGCTTGGGGGACTTACGGTCTCAACTTCAGTGCCACAGTCGCTCCAGCCTGCCTGCAATACAACATGAGTGCCATTGCTGATGCTCACATTGCAGCGAGGCTCCCCCAGGTACAGAGAGACCTCAGGGATAGACTCCTGCTGCAAAAAATTCTTCTGGACAACAAGGATGGTCTTCTCAATTTCACAAAACACTGTCACTGCATCTTTAATAGAAACTTCCTCGGCAGGTTTAACAAGGGTGGCAGGAGATGCTTGAGGAGAAATGTCAGGAATTGGCACAGGATCCATGGTGAGTGGAGATAGCACCACACTGGAAAATGTGGTTCCCTCCAGAGCTTTGTGCTCTGTAATAGAGAAGTCCAATGAAGCAGGGGAAGAGCTATGAGTTGAAGTTTGCAAAGATGTCACAGGTAAAACTGTGTTGTATAAAGGTTTCTTATCCATCACGGTGGCCTTCTGGCTTACAGGAAATGCTGAAGAATGCAAAAACAAAGGTACTGTTGTAATTTACAGGTTCAGATTGATTTCATAAGATAAAGGCAAGCTCTTAGGAACAAACTCACAGTTATTGTCAGGAAACCTTTTTTTTTTTTTTTTTTTTTTTTTAAACCCACTCTACCTACTGCCAAAGCTGTGGCTTTTTCTCAAGCAAAAGCCCAAGAGATACCTAAAGAGTCTGTGAGTAAAGCTGAAGTGCTTTATTTCCTGACAGCTGCAATAATTAGTGTGCTCAAGTAAAACACCTATAGACATATAGCTTTTGAAGGATTAGTGTTTGGAAGAGATTCACACCTGTTGCTTAGTAAGTGTTTATATGTTTTTGCCTAGTACTGTAGGAGACTGCACACTTCTGGATGTGGTGTAAACAGAAGCAGAGTTTGCTAGAAATTCCAGCCCCATCTGTGACCATCTGGTACCCAAAAGATATGACCCTGAGAGCTTTTGAAAAACCATTTTGGGTAAAGTGCAGGATGAACCTCGTGTTGCAGGACCAGATGTGTTCTGCCTGTGAGAAACACAGTGGGGAGCAAACAAATGCATTAGTAGCTATCTCTAATGGCTTCAGGAAGTAAGAAGCAGAGGAAAAGGGGAAGCACAAGTTGAGATAATTTTTATGTCCAACATCTGACATCCAGCTCAGGCTCTGTGGTTACCCCACATCTCTTTGCTGGTACAAAAAACCCTAAGTATTCATCCACCATTAACTTAGAAAGCAATAAGGTAATAAACACCATTTGCAGTGAAATACAAAAGGTGTGTCTCATTGCACAAGAATTCTCTGAAATTATTTTAATGGGTTGTACATACAAATTCCATCTATTTCTCAAGCAACATATACAATGTGTATCTATCTATCCTTCTGGAACTACCAGCTTTCAGAACCCAAGATTAAAATGTTGCTGATTTGAATATAAGAGGAAGTGAAGAAAAGTTTGAGCTCTTTCAGAGCTGAATTTCCCAGAAGCTCATCATGATAATGTAAAATATCTTGGTTAAATAAAATGGAGCAAAGGTTAGTATCAGGTGACAAATCCTTGTGACTTCAACCAAAGAGCAGTTTATCACTGTGATTATAAAAACAAATGTAACTTACTGAAGAAGCCTAAAGGAATTTAGGAACTTAAAGACCTGTCATATGTCAGCTAACAAATGATTTAAGGGAAGAGCGAAGCTAAATGATTGACTCATACAGCAAAACAGTTTATAATAATGATTCATCCCTGCTCCCATACAGAGGTCTAACTGTGGGCTCAGTGCCTTCTGTTACCTTCTCTACTATCTGCTGTCCCCTCTGCTACTACTAATGAAAATAACTAACAAGCTCAACAATCCTATCCACTTTTAATGGTAAATAGGAGAAAATAAAACTGTTTAAAGAACCTTACAAAGATCACATTTAATATTAATATAGTAAACTCTCATGACAGAGTATTACAGTCAGAAATATTAAAGTCTGATGCAAGACTTTTACCATTAGACTCCAGCTGAAAACAACAAACCAATTCATTCCTGGCAAAATTTCAAGACCTGTGGCAGGTGTAACCATGATCCAATAAAGGTCACATCATAAAGTGTTCAGTTAGCCGTTAGATAAAAAAATTTTTTGTTTGCTTTTGCAGCTTCTTCCAGGCCTTTCTGGATGTACATCAGCAAATCCATCATTGCAGCTGCACTGGTAAAACCCAAGTGTGTTACGGCATGATGCATCTGGGGAGCAGTCATCTTCTTTGCTTTTGCACTCATCATAATCTGTTGGGTATATTTAAGCAAAAAGCAAAGGTGTAGAGTGTATAAATGAAAATATGGCAGTACTGAAACCGAAACACAGTTGGATCTTCATGATCTCTTAGTGGGATTGCATCTCTGAAGTGTGATACTCTATTGTATGTGTCAGGCAGCTGCTGGGACTAGAAGATGTGGGATACTAGAAGCACAGCCTAAAGCACTATTGAAAGGCACTGACAAAAACTCCAAAAGCTGTGCTACCAATCATGTTCAGCATATATTCACTGAAATTTCACTGTGGTTTGGGGCACAACAATCCCATGCAATGCTACAGGCTTGAGCAAGAGTGACCAGAAAGCTGCCTGGCAGAAAAAGGACTTGGGGGTTTTGTTTCACATCTGGCTGTATAAGACCCAGCAGTGTACCCAGGTGGCCAAAAAGGCCAACAGCATCCTGGCCTATATCAGGAATGGTGTAGCCATCAAGACTAGGGGAGTGATTGTCCCCCTGTACTTGGCACTGGTGAGGCTGTACCTGGAATTTGGACCCTTCACTACTAGGGCAATGAGGTGCTAGAGCATGTCCAAAGAAGGGCAACAAAGCTGGTGAAAGGTCTAGAGCACAAGGGTTAAAAAGAATGGCTGAGGGAGCTGGGCTTGTTCAGTCTGGAGAAAAAGGGCTGAGAGGAGACCTTATTGCTCTCTACAGCTCTCTGAAAGGAGACTGTAGTGAGGTGGGTGTCACACTGTTTTCTGTAGCAGCTGATTAGAGAAAATGGCCTCAAGTTGTGCCAAGGGAGGTTTAGATTTGATATTAGGGAAAAAAGGGTATTTTTTCAATGACAACACATCAACTTGTGAAAGATAATTCAAAAGCAGTTAAGCAGAAGACAATGTTTCTTGTTACTGGCTTAAATTACATATAAAGGAAAATAAGTTGTACAGTCAGCCATTGTGCTGGTCTTGGTGAAGTGTGGACTTTTGCCTGAACTCCTAACCCACAGGTGTAAGGAAAACACTCACTGTGCAGAAGAATGCACGTGTTCATTTCTTTGTTTCTTGGGGTTTCCATCTCATGAAAAATTATCAGTGCAAAGCAGAAAGTAATGTGTTTCAAAATTATTTTAAACAGAACTAGTTACATCTGTGTACAGGGACCTGTTTCCATTGGTGACTCATAAAACCCTCTATCTGTGACCACTGTTTCTAATGTCTCTATATCATCTTCTCTAGAAAATTAAGGGTTATCTGTAGACAAAATGACCAGTTGGTTTTGTCCTTTTGGATCAGGAGTACCTCAGTTCAGTTCTTATTTAATCTTTTGATGTTCTCTGAAAGATCTTACTGGATGGAAAAGCAGGAGCAAGGTAAGGACGGAGAATGGCTTTTCATCCATCTGATATACAGATATTTTCACCTCATATATAGATTAATATTAACAATAGGCTTTATCTTCTTTCTAGTTCTCAAGAACTATTGGGATACAAACAGTTCCTTACCATTTATGGAGAGACTGCTTTTGTCAACTGTGAAATAGGAGTTGTGTTCAAAGGCGTCATGAAAAGTGGTGATGATGTAGTAGATATCCACATCTTCTGCAATCAGTAAATTGAAACTTACCACAGTGCTCCCATTACTAATACCCGTTATCAACACTTTAATCAGACCAGCATCCATCTGCTGAAGAACCTCAAGAGGCAGAGACTTATGTACCTGGAAAAAAATTAAAATGCATGTGAAAGGACAGATAGAGGCAAACACATTTTAGGCTTTGTACATTGCCCCAGAGAGAGTATTATACATTACAATTGTGCTTCATACTCTGGAGGGAAGCAGCAGAAAATTAACCTTTTCTTTATAGTATTTCTACCCTACAGCAGCTAAAGGATATGTTATATATTTAACCATGAATATTGAACAGGCTAAGTGATAAAGATCTCTCATCTGTCATTTGGCACAGGTCCTTGCCTCTGGTAACAGAACAGGAGGAAGAAGAGTGCAGGGAAGCTCTCATTTTCTGCCTTTCAAAATGCCACTAGGGAGAGAAGGCAACCCAATATGAGAAGAAGCTGCTGAGGGAAGTGGAGATGCCTCCAGACACTCCACACTGCACATATATCTCACAGGGCTCCTTCAGCTCAAGTACATTACAGCTTAGAGTTGACCACCCTCAAGCCTTTCTTCACAGGTGATTTTGCACCAGAGCCAAGTAAATATCTACTATTTTTAAATGCCTGGACCAGGGTAAAGAAAATAGAAAGGTGTTTAATTTTATCAGCACTGCCACAGAGTTCAACCTCCCATCAAGATAGTCTTCAATTTGATTTCAGAAATATTTCCTTAAAGTCTTCCCTGAGGTGTATCATATTAATTCCACAAATTCTGACTGTCAACAGGGCACACAGCCCTGACTCACCATCCTCCTCAAGAGTAAAAGAGCCAGACTGGGAAATGGCTCTGCACTCTTTTGAGTAGGAACAGTCACCCAAAGTATTGCAGCACCAAATCACAGCTGAACTTATGTCAGTCTAGAGAAATCAATAAAATAAGCATTCAGTCCATACACAGTAACCTTGGACTTCACTAGTGGCCTAAGACAGCAAATGCCATCTTTCTCAAAGTACCCAGAGCCTTAATCGTGATAGCCCCAGAAGCTGTCTTCTTTATGACACTCAAGAGCAAAATGGTCAGTTTTTTGTGGGATAGGGAACACATTCCTGACTGAGGCTTTTTATCAGCTGAGCTGCTCAGCCTCTCCACTGTCCAGCTCAGATGGAGGCACCAACCCCCCTCGAAGAGATAGACAGAGTGGAGCTGTGTGTTTGATCTTTTCCCTTTCCACTCTCCAAGTCTGGGTACCTCTGGAGGGCAGCCACTCATGGGAACATCCCCCCCTTCTTCCACAGAAGAGCAGCCCATGGAGCAGGGCACATGGGTACATGCAGGAGCCCTGGGGGGACTTACAAGTGTTTGCATTTACAGCACCATTCCCCTTCACATGCAGGAGCCCTGGGGGGACTTACAAGTGTTTGCATTTACAGCACCATTCCCCTTCATGTCCAGGCCCAGCACCAGTCACAGGAGGAGACACAGATCAGATGGCATCTTCTCGCAGGCCCCACCCCAGGTATGACACAAAGCTAATATTAATTCATATTTAAATGACATGTTGAGAGAACATTATACACAGAAATGCAGCCTAATTCTGAGAAACACACCATGAAGAGAAGGTGGTAAATATCCACATTTTTTCCCTTCAGTTCTTTTCTCTGGTTGCCCAGACAAGGGCCCCAGTGAGGCTGCACTGGACTTGTTGCCTGCCACTATGTCCCAGGGAAAGGCAGGGTGCACAAACACACTCACACACACACACACACACACAGATTTGCAAGTCAGGTAGAAAACATGCCTGAAGACCAGATGCCAGGGTAAGCCAGACTTACCTGGCCATCAATGTCCTCAATTTTTCCATTAGAATTTTTTAGAATTTTAGAACTTCCATTGGAATATTTTATTCTCTCCTTTTCTCCAGGAGAGGCTCACAGATCCTCTGTGTTTCTTAATATCTCTCACCTGTGTCTGGGAAGTCCTTTTACATTCTTCTAAACTTGCAAACAGAAAGTACAGCAACAGAAAACATAGGACACAAGTTTCAAGACTACATCAGGCAGGTAGTATATGCTGTTCTAAGCTATTGATATTAAAATTGCACTTAGAAACTTCCAGCAACAGTGCAACAGGAGACTGTCTACAGTAAGGGAGCAGCTCCCTGCAGCTTGTGAAGGAAAAAATCCCTGACATCCCTATCAAACCCTCTGAGCCTGGCATACACACACCTTCCTTGTGCATAGCAGCCACTAGCTTCAATGCAGGACACAGAGAGAAACAGTCACAGAAACACCTACATTTTTATGATTTCTCAGCAGACTTGCTCTTTGCTTTCAACCTCCAGTGGTTGTCAGGCTCCCAGGAGATGCCAGCAGAGAGAAGGTCACAGAGCAACAGCATGGTAGGGTCAGACAAGCACCTCTTGGCCCAGATGAGAGTTGTCATGACACTACACTGCACAGGAGAGTCACACCTCTTTCCTAGCACCTTACTTTGCTTTAACCCCTCTCTTGGGAGCACATCAATCACTTCCTTCCCTAACACATACTTCCAGAAAATTAAGGGGGCAGGTGGGGGCTATATTGTGGTGAGCTCCAACCCCTTCATTTCCTACATGTTTTCTACAGGAAATACCTGGAGCTGCAAGGCTGGATTTCAGCCATAAGTTTAAAGCAGAGCTAATGTGTTGTAATGCTCAGGGGTGCAGGCAGTGACTCCTACCAGGAAGAGCCTAGGGAAGAAGCAAGGCAAGGGTCAGTGGTGGGAGCCAACAGGAGAAGCAGCCTCATTTCACTTACACCCGTGCACAAAGATTGAGCATTTTGTGCTGGATGATCCCAGGTGATCACAGATTTTGCACACTTATGTGCCAAGCCTGACTCACCTGATGATGTGTTATCCAGTCCTGACTTACGTGCCCAGTGTGTTTTATTCAGCCTTGCAGATAGCCCAAGATTTTGCAGGCATGTTGCGGTCCTTTCCTGAGTCGTCAGAGCTGATGTGTGTTGCACGCTCTTGTGGTGGCAAGATTACACTGCACAGAGCAAACCCACTGCACCCACCTGGAAAGGGCTGCTACATGACTGGAAGCTCCACACAGGAAACCTTGCAGTGCCCCACGGAGCACACAGGCAGAACTGGGAAGGTGAAAAGACTTTCTCTACAAAAGCCTGTGTAGACTGTCCTTGTCAGCCCTAAAAATCTCTTGTCTCACCAAGCCAGGGAGCCCTTGGGCCCCTTATCTCTCTTTCTGCTGTTCCTGAAGTGTCCTGGCTTGAGTGAGAACAGAACTAACTCTGTTCAGTGATTTTACTTCTCATCTCAGTTCTTCTAACTGCACTGTCTGAAGTTAGCAGCATGTTCTCACAGACAGTGTCTGCTTCAAGTAGTGATAACATCCCATGTTTAGAGTTACTACCAAGAATTGGTGTGTAGACCAAGGCCACTGCTGGATGTCATGTACCACACTGGGGGGTGCAGAAAGTGACAGACTGCACCTGCAGGGAGGAGCAGACAGGACAGGTGACCCTAAACTGACCAGTGAGGGATTCCAGCCCACAGATGTCATTTTTAATTTTCATTTTTAATGTCATATTTTAATTTTCATTAAAGCTGTTCTAGTTTCCTTTTCTAATCACTAACTCTCTCTCCTTTATTCCCTTTCTCTTCCCTTTTGGGGAGGGAGAAGAGTTCACAGATGGTTAACAGAGAGCATCTGTTATAGGTCTGAGGGGCTACCCTGACCCTAAACCCTGACCCTTGTGATACAAGCATGAACTGAAAAGTTGGAGATCAGCCCTAAGTTTTCATCTGTCCTATTTTTTGTCTGAATTTCTGGATATTAAATACACATACCTGTGACATGCTCTTAGATCATCCCCAATTTCACCTGCATTCCCTTCTCATCTACCCTGAAGTTTTTATCAGTGCCACTTTTTTACTTAAGGATTTGATTTTTTTTTGTCTGGGTTTTTGTTTTTGTTTTGTTTCTGTCCTTATTAATATTTTTCTTCACAAAGCAGGACTCAGAGCTTGAAAGGTGTCAGGGGACGTTCATGGTATTTGTATTTAACCACTAGGTGACACTACAAAACCCTTTATCCAGAAGCCTATATGATTTCACAACAGGTACCACACCCTAAGTTATGAAAACAGTGGTTGATGAAGGGGGGCTAGAAAAGAAGGAAAAGAAATAGTAAACATATGAGAAGGAAATAATATATAATACCCTTGTATAAGAGGTTTCCTTACTAGACAAATAAATTATATTGGGATCCATCACTGTATCTGCAATTTCTATAGCACACAAAACAAGAGCAGTGCCAATTCAGAAGAAATTAGTGTGCCAGAAGAAGAGCCACAAGAAAGGAAGAGAACATGAGCAGAATTAACACCAGCATCAAGGGAAGGGAATGTCCCTTGATAGGGCAGTAAAAACAGGAGGCAGATAAAGTCCAGTTGAAGGCCAGATGGAAGCCACACTAAGACAAATTTAACAGACAGAAAAGGCCAATGAGTTTTTTGGACAAAAGGAAAGTGTCAGACTGAGGAATCCAGGTTCATCCCATAGGTGTCTGTGGCATGTCTGGTGGATTTTCTCAACCACCCATCCATAGGTCCCGGGCAAAATGTTGGCACCTTATTGGAGCTTTAGTGGGTGCCTACATAGGCACCTCTGTGTGGCCAGCAGAGAAAGAAACACACTGGCAGTATGGAAACAAGTAAGCAAAAAGTACATTAATTTGAACATAACCCTGCATGAAGCTTGGTTGGTTTTTTTTTTTAAACTCAAAGAGAAAAACAAAAACCTCCTGGCTGTCTATGCTTTGTCTACACCTTCAAGGAGAAGGTACCAGAGCATCATGCTCAGTTACCATCACCAGCAGCTCTAAGGATGTGCCAAACTGCATATAAATTAAAATAACAAAAGGGTTGAAGTTACATTGGAGTAAAACTGCCTTAATCCCTGTATCAACATTCATTCCACATCCAGATCGCTTTAACTACAGGCATTTTAAGTGCATCAAGCTACTTCAAACAAAGGCTGTGTCACTTCCAAATGAGGGGGTCACCTTGATAAGGAAATATAATTTATTCGTTTCACACATTTTGTTGATCAATTAAGTTTAAGAAACCCAAATTCAAAACAACTTTTTTTTTTTTTTTTTCATTCAGGAATTTAATGCACCTCCGTGGATGCATTTTTGAGTCAAACCTTTTGTTTTTCTGAGTCATTTTCTTGATCAACCCCTATAGTTACCATTTTATTCTTCTTGCCTTTGAAAAAGATGGGCTGAGCAAAACTCAAGAAGACTAAAATACTCTCTCCTCTAGCTATGCTGCTTCTGAGTTGCATTTCAAGGAGGGTGGTAAACCTGGATAATGACAGCGCAAAGTGTCATATCAAGTTTTTACCTCATTTTCATTTATACTTTATTTAAAATATGGCATTTCCATTTGATGTGCTGACAATTTAACCACATGCCACAAGTGCTGGAGCAGTTCTAGGCTGAAGTATGTTATATACATTAGGATTATAAATACTCTGAATTGTAGATAGTAACTCCAAAGAGGTTTTAAAAAAATAAATCTCTGGCAAATTTTATTTAACTGGAACCTGATAGTGCTTTTTAAGCCCAAGAAATTTTTCTCACTTACTTTAAAGAATCAATTTCTGGCCCTTATAACCTGAAAAGAAAATATGAAGATCTTCATTTTTTTGGCATCTAAAACTACATTTGTGCTAAAACACAACATATTTTGCCGTATGCAGTAGCTACGCAACTATGACCTGCATGAAGTGGCTCAGAGGTTGATGGAGCCAACACTAACACACATTACCAGCTGGATCACAAGAAGAGTGTGCTAGAAAAGGGAGTTAGTTCCTTATAATCACAAGTGATGAATTTCTGGATGAAAATTTGAGTACTGGGTAAAACCTGACAGAAAACGTTACTTTAGTTCCTTTATGTCATCATTTTACACTTTCTGCCAAATATATATGTATCTGTGATTTTTGGGATTGAGGCATCTGTCTGAATGAAGAAAATAGATGTTTTAGTCCATTCTAATACTCTGTTATTCCAAAATAGCCTCGAGCAGTGTGTGATGCTCAACAGGAGTAAGGTCAGTGGAGAACTGCTCCCTTTTCGCTTTGCTAATCACGTCACTCTCACTCTGTGACTGTTTTTCTGATGTGACAGCTTGGGGATAAAACAACTCCATGGAGGCTGTGCTCTACTCACACATCCAAAAAAGGTGCAAACCGGTCACAACCAGTGGGAAATTTATTTGATATCCAAGAAAACATCAGGCAGAGCTAAACAGATCATACTTTTCCCTCCTTGCAGTTGTCTCTAACCCTACGCTGGCCTGACCTTTGCCTGAACACATGCTGTTGTCAGTGCACCCATTGTGGACAGCTGCGTTGCAGTGACAGGTTGTAACTGTGCACAGGGAGGGTCTGGGGAGGCCTCTGTAGGATTAAAAAATTCATACAGTTGTCAGTCAGTGATGCATCATCCCAGTTATCAAGGCCTTTAAAACACAGACAGTTAAGAGGAGATGAGGAAGGCAGTAAAGCAGCACAGCATAAACCAGTGGTTTTCCAAGCATAGGAGTGTATGACTAAACACCAGCAGGAACAAAATGCTGATAAATTCACTACAAAATGAGGAGAATGATACTGTCAAAGGCAATGCTTGAGAATTACAATACTGTTAACGGCGCAGCAGATATTGCTGTGGGCTTTGCTACCCTGAACTCTAATTACAAGTGAGGGTAGGGCTAACTTATCAAGAAACTACTCCCTTCCAGATATGGGGCTACAAAAAAATAAGGGCAATTATTAGAAATGTCAGCCTAAGGTACTGTGACAGAGGGTAATAACGATCTTAGAATCATAGAAGCATTTCATTTGGAAAAGACCTTTAAGATCATAGAGTCCAACCATTAACCCAAAACTGCCAGGTGTCCCTAAGCATCTCATCTACACATCTTTTAGATAGCACTGTGCAGGGCGAGGATATTGGAGGACTTTACCAATGTTCATTAGCTTTTCACCACACCCCTGGAGAAAATCAATAAGACAGCATAACTGCGTACAAGAAGCAGAGGAAATGGAGCCAGAATCTCTGGTCTCAGTCTAAGCCACAGCTGCCTGCTCACCCTGCACTCTCAGAAACTCAGGGGAACTCATACCTCACACGTGTGTGAGGATGCACGTGTGGCATACAGCCTCCATGGGAAAAAGATCATATGAGCCATCTCATTGATAACAGGTGGCCAACAAGTGGCCTTCTTGGCCACTTACTTCATCCACAAAGAGCTGTGTAAAGGTCTGGTATTCCTCACTGCTTGTATTGCTAAAGCCCACAGAATATTTCACATTTGTTATCCGTACTGTGCCACTAAGTTTCTGGACATCTGCAAAGTAAGAAAAAGACAGTTTAAATACATGTTCAAGTATGTGACAAGTGTGTGACAGTCACTGGCATGACTGGTGACAACAGATATATGCCTCAACTCCTAACAGCAGAAGACCAGCCCTCTGAAATGTAGCCAAAACCCCAAATGACTGGCCATCCAGCACCTTAGTCTTCCCTCTTTGACCCCTAGATGACTCTCAAGAAGTGTATTGATCTGCTGTAGCTCTTATATCTGCCTGTTGCATCTTGGGTGTTCTGGGCCATCTGAAATTTTGCTCTATATCAATGTTTAGGCACCTGAATTGCTCTTCTAGACTCAGCCAGCTGTCCCAGCTCCCTCTACATGCCATGGAATGACACCAGTCCCTCCAGAGGACAAGTAATTGCTGTACCAAGGTCCTTCCTCCAACCTCAGAGGAACCTAGACAGTTGCCTGAGCTTAGACATCTATGTTTTAGACAGTTATAGTAAGATAAGAGGAACCTCAACAGGATATACATTTCCTCCCTGAAATTCTTTCTGCTGATCACATTAAGGCAGTCTCAAATGTTTCAGGTTATTTCTCAATATCACTGGTTTTGACATTGTTACTACAGACACTTAAGGTGATCACAAGCAGGAGAGAAAGGGCTTCTCAAGACATGATTCTTAATCCTAGCATCCTTCTAGTGGCGAGCCAGGCAAGCTGACTGCCACCACCCATTACCAGCCAATTGTCTTCACACTGCCTTCCAGCTGCTAACACTTCATCACTACTAGAATACCAAGGGCTAACATTTCAATGGTTTATATAAATATAGGTATTTTATATGAATATAGGTCTTTGGTCTTCACCAAAGGCTTCAAGAACTCTATCATCTGGCTAAGAATTAAGCTTGTTTCTAAAGCAATTTACCAGTCTTTACTTTCTCGTGTACCAGCTCGCTTTTCTTCCTACACACATCTGTCCTGATGTCAACAGTATATAAGGCACCAGGTTCCATCTATGAGGTTGTCAGACTTCTATACTGAGTTTTAATTTCCCATATCAGCTGCTTTTTCAGAAGCAGCAAGAATTGAAAAGCAGGGCTCTGCATAAACTCTGTGGATCATGTTACATCAAAGTTGGTTCTAGTCACATTGGGAACAATAATCCTTTGAACTGGAAAAAGTACCAGAGAAAAAGTCACCAAGTAAAGCTTTGCAGGGAGAGGAAAAAGTCATGCCTGCCTACAGAAAACCACTGAAGTGGGCTTCTGTTATCTCAGCATATTTCTGATCCCAAAAGAACCCTCACCACCACTGGTGAGATCAAAGGATTTTCAAAAGCTTGCTTTTTGCTATGGATTATCCTGTCATGTGAACATAGATATTTAGGAGATAGACCACATTCACTTATCTGATGGTGAGAGGAAAAAATGTTCTGAACAATTTTGGGGAAAAAAAAAAAAAATATTTCAAAGATGTGTCAGACTATGAAGAGTTGGCTGAGCTTGACAGTCCTGGTCAGAGATGCTGTCATAAGGAGGAGCTATATATAAAGATTCAACAAATATGGATTTTTGCCCTCTGCATTTCTTGCCCTAGGCTAGTGAGATACCACTATGGTGGCTCTTGGTCCCCAGGCATAATCCCTTCACAAGGTTCTTTCCAAGCAAAAGCACTTGGCTGAATATTTGTTTCATTGGGAAAATAAAACAAGTTTTTCTAAACTGAACTTGTTTGTGTAGAATTCTTCAATTCATTTTCCAGATGGAAGAAAATGTCTTTGTTTTTGGTTTGGTCTTTTTTTGGTCAGTTAAAATTAGCTATTCTCAGTTTGGTATTTTTAGTAAAAAAATGAACTTCTAAAAAAAAAACCCACAAACAACACACTTTTTTTTTTTTTTTTTTTTTTTTTTTTACTCTTCCCTGCATCGAAAGGGGGCAGGAGGAACACAAAAATGAAGCTGTAAATGGAGCTTTTTAGTTCAGATGAATATGGTTTTTGGTCCAAAATTATTTGTTCCCTCTATTTGGCTACTGAGGTCCCAAATCAGTGTTTGCCTGACTCTGTTTCAAGGTCTCGTCCAGGCAGAGAGAAGGATACATCATGGAGAGAAGATAAAAGCTGAACAGGAACATGGGCATGTTTGCCCAGAGCTCAGCAGGACTGGAAAAGTGGACACTGGCACTGGTGATAGGGACTGGTGGTACAAGAGAGTCTGGAGAAGCAGCAGGACTGGCCTTACATGGATGAAAAAAGAGATTTTTCATGGAGAAAGAAATGAGGGAACACCAGAAGTGGGGCTGGATAAGTAGAAACCCACAGGAACAGGAGATCATAGGGGAGGGGGAGAGAAAGGAGCAGAGGGAAGTGCAGTTTGGCATTGGACAGATGTGGAAGGCATGAGAGGCAGAATAAAGAGAAGCAGAAATAAAACTGAAAGAGGTATCATTTACTAACACACTAAAGAAAAGATACATTTATTGCTGGCCAGAGACATCAGCATTCCTATCCCAAACAAAACGATAACTTAAAGACCAAATCTGACTCTAACCTTGAAATATGATTGAGCTCCAATCAACAGAAAAATCCCCTAATTAACTGCAATACATCTACCCAAACAGATTAGGCCATTGCCACCATCCTCATTACTCTCAATTACAGCTCTTGAAAAAGTGCCTCACATGTTTCTACACAGCTCCAGCCCCACAGGAGACTTGTAGGGCTCTGCCCACAGGAGACTTGTAGGGCTCTGCTCAGTCTGTGCTCTGCTGAGAGGAACAGGAAGGCAGGTCATTTGTCTTCCCAGGTCTCTAGAGGCTGCTGAAGTACCCTAGTGTCACACAATGCAGAAGAAACCAAGAAGTGGCCAAAGAACAAGCCACATGTTTTGATAAGCCACAGTCAGTATGATTTGCTTTGTCTGCTTTGAGATGAAGAAATTTAACATAAATAAAATTAAGTACCAAATTACCAGAAAGTATTATGACATCCTGATTTAGGAAAAAAAATACTGATTCCTTTAAGAAAATAATTTTGACATAGAAAAACTAGTCAGATGTTTTCATCCCAGGCCACTAATTCCAAGTGTGCAACTTTCTCAACTCTGAGTAAGGCTTTGTTTCTCATGAAGACAAATTACTATGCATGTGGTTCCCTCCCAGATTCATACTCACTGTGGTCCACGGCTGGCCCTGGTGTCGGTCTGGGAGCTAGAGAGACATCTGGCAAAGCTGCTGATCCTGAGGGTCCAGTATATTTCTTGAACCAAGAGCTGTTCTCTCTTCCCATCTCTACCTGTGGTCTGAGAGTGGTGTTGAGGGTGGGAATGCCAGAATCCCCTGCAAGTGGCAGACCTGTGCCATGGCCACCGTGAGAGCTGGCTTGAGGCACACCAAAAGCTGTGTGACTTCTGGTGGTAGAAGAGGCTGTTTTATTTGGAAACACTAGCAATGGTGAACTGAGTTGCTCTTGCCCTGCTGTGCCCACGGGCACATTTGTGAGAGCATTTGCTCGCTGTGATGCACCAGGGGAAGCCTCTGCCACAGAGCTTTGCTGCGATGGACTTACAGCTGCCTGCCACTCTGCGCTTGTAGCCACTTCTTTACTGATTGCTGCCCTCGTGGCTTTGGGGCTGGTGTCCCTGCCAAAGTCCATCTGTGGTGCCAGGCCTCTTTTCCAAGGGGCTGGAACAGTGCTGGAGGGAGAATGACTGTGAGGTGCTTTCTTGTCACTCTGGGGCAATGAGGCAAGGAGGTGTATGGCAGTGCTCATCTTGGAGTCTATAGCAGCCAGCATCTCAGTGCTGGCAGGGGAAGCAGGACTTGCAAGGCTTACTTCTTCAGGAGCAAACTCTGTGCTGTTTGCCATTGCAGGAGCCATTGTTTCAGTGAGAGGGTCCACGATCTCACCTACAACACAGCAAACGCACATTGAAATGGGACCTCAGATTGCATGAGGAAGCACCAGGCCCTGACCTGAAAACAGAACTGAGACCATTCAGCCATGCATAATAGCATTACAGAAACAGGTCTTGAGTATTACAATAACACACTGTAGCAGATGTTATTTTTATGGTGTTGAATGCGGTTTGTGCCTACACAAAGATGCAGATTTGGTTCCTGGGTCTCCTCTTCCAGTTGGCAGGCTACGGATCATTACAGGAGGAGGAAATTAGCCACGGACATACCAAAAGAGGAAAAAGCATGCCTCATGTTGATCAGCATTACACTAATCAAAGAGGAGCTCAAAGAGATTTTATCTGAAGATACATAAATACAAGGGTCACCTTCATATTCAGAGATCATACACACTCCATCCAGAGACAGCAAAGGTGCACCTGTATCACGTGGTGTGCTATATAGATTGTTTCAACAAAATCAGCATTAAAAACCCACACCTTATTTGAAGCTTTCAAGGCCAAGGGAAACTACATGCCATGCTTTTGCTCACCTTCACAGTTTCTTCCAGGTCGGGATGGATTAGTATCCATGGTTGTCTTGCATCTGCACAGGAACGAGCCCATCAGATTGATACACTCTGCAAACACAGAGCAGTCATTCTCGGCATGAGAAGCACATTCATCCCAGTCTGTAAGATCAAACACAGGACATTGGTCAGACAGTCTCCCTTCTGGCTACATTAATCTAAAAATAACCATAGTAGTCCTTTCTTCAGTTTTTGAATTTATGAGTGTGATCTTTCTGACAGCCAGGCTCTGAGTGATGCAGAACACTACATGTGTTGTCATTGTCTCACATAAAAAAAAAATCAACCTTTGTCCTTGTACTCTGAAAAATATTTTCTCCAGGTAAAGATTTTTTAAATAACTTTTTAGAAGTAGACACTTATTTGAAGTTAAAAAAGTAATTATTGCATTGTACTATAGCTAAAAAAAAAGCATACATCATACAAAGTTCTGTGCACAGTACCTCCAGATACATCAGGTAATGAACAGACCTGTTACCACTAGCTACCAGTAGATAGAATATTAAATAGGCACTTAATCCAAATAATCTTATGCTTCAAATGAAAGTTAACTCCCATGACAAGCACTCTTCAGTTCTTAACAGAGGAAGTGCTCAGAGGCAATACTGTAAAACTGTGACCCTCTTTCTAGTAGCTTCAGAAAAGAGATACAAGTTCATCAGTATATGAATATGCACTAAGAGTGTTCCTTCTGTCTAATTTCAGCTGCTCTGAATGTCATAGATGCTTATTTCACAGTTCTAATCCTATTTTATTGCTGAGTCTCTTCACTCTTAAGAGATTTAGATCTGCACTCATATATTACTGTCTGCACCATGTTCCAGCAAATATGCAAAGGCCGAGTTAATATTTTGGACATGAATCATCTCAGTGAATCCCATGAGCCCTCCCTGCATGCCCTTGACACCTTTACTGCCCCAGGTGCTGTAAGTGAGGGAGAGCAGAAAACTAGGCTGAAAACTGTGTTTTAGGGTAAATAATTCTGATCAGAGGCTAGAAAACTGTTTTGAACAACACATTATTGTAAGCACTGGTTCTGTAAACATGCAGAGACAAATCATTGTGATTATTTCTCTAACAAAAAAAAAAAGGGAAAGCCCCATTCTAGAAACAAAGTGCAGAGCAGGTGTGTGCATGCACACACATGCATTCATCTTGCTGCTTGCAGAAAGACATTTTCCTTCCAGCTAGTATTTCAATTATTTTTCCTTTCTTCATCATTAGATAATTGTTGTATACATGATTGTTTCCATTAAACAATTTCATGTGCTTTTGGCCAGCATCTGCCTATTATGTTGCAGCCTAAGCCACTTAGGGGGAATAGAGAAATATGCAGGATTTACTAAGGCACCATCAATGAAAGTGCTCTCATTATGCTTTATTATGCTATGAAGTAATTGTGACTCTTGGTGGCTTCAAACACCATCTAAGAGATACTCGCATGCTAATTACCACATAACTTATATTCACTGGCTCCATTGTCTCCTAAGGTTTCCTTTCCTGTCACTTAGCATGGCTTCTTAAGCAAATTCTTTCATTTCAGATGGCCACATTCAATCAGCATCAGGACAGAACACTTGTATTCTCTTCTCAGTGCTCACTGGCACTGGTACATCACTCATGCATGTACATACACACACCCGCTGCACTTTTTTACCCTATAACCATTACATCCACTGTATCACAGCCAAGATGTGTTCTGTGCTCTCTCTGCACTCTTAGCATCTCTCTGGCTTTTCACATTGAGCAATGCCTTCCCCACACACACACACATCAACCAACAGTCTTACTCCAAAAATTATTAAAACACCTTTGTGTTCACTCTGATTACCCGTTATACCTGTAAGAGGTAAATGTAGATCTTTAGTGTCTCTGTCCATCATGGCACTAGACTTAATTAATGAGTTTTCAAAGAGAGATGCAATTGCTCCACTCCCTTAAATTGTGCTACTCCTTCTGACTTCTAAACCTTGCTGTTTCAAAGTTGAATTCCCTGCTCTGCTACTGTCACTAAACCAAGTATGTAGCCTTTTGGTGGCCACAGAGGATCTGGGTGGCATTATTCCACTAGTGCAAGAAGATCTGTGCAGGTTTACTGTCAGAGGACATGTCCCCAGGCTCTCCAGGGTTCAGGAAGCGGAACAGTCCATTATACAAATCTTTCCTTCATGTGCTACACTCCTTCACCTTATTTTCCACATTTGACTTTAGGAAACTCAGGTCAAACAGTGGCCAGAGATAAGAACCCTTTTCTGTAGCCCTAAGGAGGAGTGGAAGAGCTGTCTGTGCTCCGGGAAAACTGGAAACCACCTGGTTTTCTGCAATTAATATCCAGAGCTATTGCCTTCTTCCTCTGCACTCTGGGACTCTTTCAGTCCCAGGATCAATAACATTTGTAGAGTATCTTGGCACACATCAGCATCTTGCAATTCAGTATCTGTTACCACTGTGATATTTGTAAACTTCAGGTGCAATTTGTTTTTTTTTTCCTGTCCTGTTCTCCTTAGCCTCCATATGCTTTAGAACTCCAAAGGTGTTTTTTACTGATCACAGTAAATAAGTTTTTAAGGGCTCAGTATGATGGGAGAGAAAAAGAACCCAGTCTGTTGGCTTTAGCAACTTTCTGAACTCTGGCTGGCTTTGCCAGCTGGAAAACCCAAAGCCAGAATTCAGCCCTTTGAAGATACAAATGGTGATTACTGGAGAACAAACAAAGGCCTAGATTAACATAAATTCCATGCGTGTTTCTTTAGTCCTATTCTCTGAGAGGACATTTGGGAATCTCTCTGGCTGGATTTCTATAGTGAAGATGTTAGATTTCTTAAACCCTGCCCCAAATACAGCCCCACAGCCTTGAAGCACAAAACTCTCTGGAGGGCATGTATATCTAAAGGCTACAAATATTCCACAGTAATCCTGTCTGCAATTCAGTATGATAAAGATACGGCAAACTTCCAACTGCTCACAAAAAGGAGAGGGGGGAGAATTAATAAGGAAACCAAAGGCTCTACTCCTCCTTAAACACAGTGGAGGGACACAGTGCCTGCAGGTACCTGGGGACAGTCAACGCTCCTTCATTCGACCACTTTTGGGCTCATGGATGAAAGCCCATGGAGGTGTTCTCACATTGGTTATGTCTCCAACAGACCACATACTTCGTCTCTCTATAAATTACTTTTTTTTGAGAATAATACTGGTGATACTGCACGTTATCAAAATATAAACCCTATTTTCTTGTTTGAAAAACAAAAAATAAATTACCTTCTACTATTGTATTTTGTTGATCCATCAAAAGTGCTGAACCATTGTGCAGGTAAGAAAGCACTGAGGCAAATGTGGAGGCATCAACTGGAAACTCAGGATCGTGCACAATGATTCTAAGCCTCACAAAGATGCTTCCAGCTTGCAGGGACTCAATCTGCATTTTCAGCTTCCCAGATTTGTATAAAGCAGAAATGTCGGGTGGAAATGAATTTTCAAGCTGAACAAAGGGAGAAAAGCATCAACAAATAGGAACCCAACAGGAACAGGTCCTTTAAGAGCTGAACCATGGTGGTACCATTTTAAAGATTTATATATGCACAACATAGAATATGTTGTAAAAAGAAGTTTCAAAGTTTTGTTTCAGAAACATCACTTGTCAGAGATTACTGAGGTACAGAGAAGTGTGTGTCTCCTTGGTTTATCTAGGTGCCCTTGAAAAACTACATATCTGGTCTTATAAACCAAATTTAATTATAGCTCAAGGCAGAAATCCTTCTGCCACCGTTTGCTGCATCAGAGCTGAATTGGCCCAGTAAGTCTGCATGGATCAGACCCTTGATGTTAGCTCTGTACGTCACATAAACCTTTTGTCCCAAGCCTTTAATATATATTCACCTCTGAACTCCTAGATACTGGAACTTGGTCATTTCCACTGTCTCTGGAGCAGACTCTGGTTTGTTTTTTACTACTATCAGCTGGCAGTCCTCCAGACAGTACCAAGGCAGAGTTGGACACTGGCCAGGATCCAATCCCAAAAGGCAATGTGAATGTGACCATCATACTTTGGAAAACCCAACTGCACAGATGTAGGCTGTTTTGTGCCAGTTGGCATTTGTGCCAGAGAATGGTTCGGGAAATGTTTCATTTACCCATAGGGGCATAGTTTCAGTCCACAGGGAGTATTAGAAACTCACCAGTACAAGTCCACCTTGCAGACAATTCCAATGACAAAGAAATCTCAGGATGAGAGACGAGAAAAATGGTGGTGGGGTGGGACAGGGAAGTAACTTTAAGAAAGTAACTTTAAAGAAGTAACTTTAAGAAAATGCATTTGAGACAGCCCAGCTTCAAAGTCATCACAATTACACCATGATTATCAAACTTCTATCTAGACACAGCAGTTGAACAAGGGGTGTTACTTTAAACATTAAAGCTGCTATACTGCTGACAATATTTGAACTGTACAGTAGTTGGCAGCTTTACCTTACTTCACTAGAAGGCATCTCCTTGCTGGAGCCTTTTGTCCTACATACATCTCTAAGCATGCCTTTGAGCACGCAATGCAGCACCATAAATCAACACAACGCGCAATGCAGCACCATAAATCAACTCAGCTTTGTTCCCATTCAGTCAGTTTGCTCCAAAAATTCCACCAAACAGCTGTATAACTTGTCTATGCTCATGTCAGGACAGGGAAGGCAATAAAAAGAGTGGAGAGGAGTGAACACCCAAAGAGGGAGAAACAACACGGATGGGCAATGCTCTTTTTCCTTCCCATGATGCCAATTTGGCCTGCACTAGTCTCAGAGAGGACTCACTCACAAAAGTCCTCCTGCAAACAAATGTGAACCATTTCTAGCTATGGGAAATAAAACCATGTCAGGAGGCTCAATTTGCAATTCCTCTAGAGCAAACACCTCTTCCATACTCCTGTGAAAGTATAGCTCCATTACATGTTTCTTCCTCAGATTTATATTCATTCACATGTTTATGAGTCACCCTTTGTTTTGAGAAAGTCTAATTTTGGATGGAGAACCCAATCCTCTGCTTGGGCCCTGTTGTCTACGGCAAAACTGTAAGAAATTGCTGCTTCTGAAATGTCCCTACATTTGGGAAGCTGAGAGCTGGTAATAGACTTCATGACTCAAGTTTTGTTTATGGCTGATTACACTTGGGCATGATACACAGTGGCTACATGTGTATATGTAATTAATGGGTCTGGAGAAGAAAGCCCTAGTCTGTCACTTTTCCTTAAAGAAGAAAGAGCTTTGAGAGCAGCTTATTGAGAAGATAGTGCTGAAATGAATGCCAGCAATGTCATTTCAGTAACCATTAAAAAGCCTCAAGTCAATTTAGGATGACTTTATTGCCAAACTAATGATGCAAGGAAAGGAGCCCTGGTTGCATGCTTGCATTTTTAATCCCTTTACTCTTCTGTAGGGGAAAATTCTCATTGGTTCCATTGCTAATAAGGCCAAGGGCTTGATCTGTCTAGTCAGTAGAATTTTGTTTTAATTATAAAGAAAGGTCACAGGAAACAGCATGATGATTTTCAAGGGATATTTCAGACAGGCATAAAACCCTCTATTAAATACATTCTAAATTGATTAAAAGCATGTGTGTGTATATATATATATACACATACATATATATATATACATATATATAATATATATATGAGTGATATATATATATATTACTCACAAATATTTTAGCATTACCTCTGTAAGCAACAGTCTTGAAAATTCTTCATATGCTGAACTGCTGGCATTATGGAAATCATCTGTGAAGTTGTAGTTGAGAATCCTCATAGTAACCCCAAATATCTTGGCCTCTGTAGGACACAGTATTAAAAGCCACAGTGACAAAGCCAAAGGATTGAGTCCAAACTGATCTACCCAGACCAAAATCTCACATGATCAAGAGAGAAGGAGAGGAGAAGGCTGAGAGAATTTGGTATTAAACCAAGAAAATAAAATTAGTATTCTACTACAAGCTTCCTATACATTTAGGAGATGCAATTATATCAGGTCAATAAAGATAGTTAGTACCTAAGTGCAACTGCATGAGAACAGGTGTACACATATCTTGTTGACCTGACCCTACAGAACACCTTCATCCGAGTTACATCTAGGATTGCCTGTGAGCTCATCTCTGGTCCACCAGTCACAATCACTATTTTTTCCTGATCTTGGTAGCATGGTTAGTAAATATATTCTTAAACTGAAAAGAATAATAAAAAACAGTGCATGTCCCTTCTTCAGCTGGCAAACCCTGACAGATAACATACAGTGCACATGAGTCAAAACAAGTAGCCAAGAAAACAAAAATGACTTTAACCTGTATTAACAATATGAGGCTGTTTTTTCTTTTTCTCAAGTTCTCCAACTTCATACTCAGAAGTTCAGCCCCCTTGTTCCAAAACCACTAGACCTTCTACTTTCCCTCTGCAAAGGAAGAAATTTCCTCTGACCCAAACTGAAGTCACACCTCACCTGACCGAACAGAAGGCTCTTATGGATAAACGTAAACAGCATCATTCTCACTGTGGACAGTTTTAAAAAGTTAACTGCCTGAATTCTGAAGAAATTGGGGAGAAATTTATTTCTTTATTAGCACAAAGGCTTAGAAAATAATTTAAGGATAAAAGAAAAACAAAACTATGTTTGATCAACAGATTGGTATCTTGGGGAACTAGCAGCACTAGCTAATTGAACAAGATTATGCAGGTATTCTGCAAACATTTTTACACATCCTTTGTCATTCCCTTTAATCCTGGTCACTCACAAGTTTTCAGCTGAATATGGCCTTCCTCTGGGCACTCTTGTTAGCTCAGCTGAGCCCTTGACAAACCAGTTGAGTGGATTTCTCACTGGCCACAGTCATCAATCAGAAAACATGGGACCTGATGGGAGATGGGTGGCAGCAGAATGCAGTGCCAGACAAAAAAGAAAACCATCCAAGCCAAGCCAAACAAAAAAATATTTTAGGTCAGCTTGATATCCTTAATAATCTGACTCAGTTGCAGCACAGCTTTATCACAGAATCACAGAATCACAGAAATTAGGGGCTGGAAGGGACCTAGAAGATCATCTAGTCCAACCCCCCTGC